>JABFAI010000290.1:0-26881 GCA_013266175.1 Fusarium gaditjirri
AGCAGCTGACAGAACTTAGTTATGTTTAAACTTCCAGCTGTAGGTACCTCTTTTCGCGGGTGTTCTGAATGGCATGGATCATTTTTATTGAACCAAAATACCCATGGCAACCTACTTCAATGGCGTGCTGCTCAGATACGTTCAAAGGTATATAAAGCACAGATGACCTGGAACTTTTACGACAATACCTACCAACATGCCGGGTTAGGGATAATAGACCTATGTCTGGTCGACTATAAACCACTTGTATTATTTATGAATTAATGGGTACATGGATAAATAGCATCAGGTCTGTAGCAGCACGGGGCTTTTGCTTCTAGTCATCCCTCCATTCAGGGATATCAGACATACATGAGCAACAATGACTTCCCTTTTGATCGCTATTGACAGGCAACAAACATGACAGTGGTAAAAGCGCTGCTGCCTATTTCATTTGCAACCGATTGAAGTAGATTATGCGCCTGCTGGAACATGTAGCTTCTGAACATGTAAAGTTGTGTTATAAATAGAATATTTCTGCTGGCTACCAGTTTTCTCAACTCTTCCCACTACTAGACACCTTTTCCTAATCGTGACAATTGCCAACGACCCCGACATCCTTCCCCAAAAGCTGGAAGACATCAGAGGTAGACCTAAATCTGATCATGTCTACAGCCTCTGCTGAGAAGCCCGACTCGGGAGCCAACGTTGACATCTGCAAAGTTGCCCGACAAATCCAGCATCTTGCACATTTCTTATCCCAAGGTCCCCCATTCGCAGGCATTGACTTGACAGATGATGATCTAAAAGTCGCGCGAGTGCTCAGCCCGGTCACCGAAATCACATCCCACCGCCGTCCCTCAGAGCTGAAGTTTCCACGAGAGTGGGTTGAGGAACATGGTGCCTTGGCTATTGCACTTCGTGACTGGAGACAGGATGTTAATGTTCAATCGACAAATCACAGCAATGCGCATGCTGTAAAACACAAGCCAGCGCAGTTCACAAATATTACGACAGAGGCTATCGAAATTGGCTCAGAAATCTCAATCTTGTCGCGTCCGATGCAGAGAGAATCGTACTTGTTTAAGAAGACCGAAGATCTTGAGAAGAAAGTGCGAAAATCCGAGCAAGAGAAACTGTCTGTAATCCAGCACAACCTCAAGTTACAGCTCGATATGGAAGCACTTCAGCGCAAAGCGCAGGCTTTCCATAAAGCACTTTTCGACCCAGACAATCGCATCCATGAGACTAACGTGAAGGCGAAGGTAAAGCTGCACAGCGACATTCGCCAACTTCAGAAGTCACTCGATGCAGCCAACAGCAACAATCACTCCCTGGTTGAGAAGAACAAGGACTTGGAGTCAAGCAACAAGAATCTCGTCGGTGAGAACGAAAAGCTTGTTAAGAAGACCCAAATCCTGGAGTCGGGTAACAAAGCTCTTGTTACTGAGAACCAAGTCCTTATTGAAGAAATCAAAGACCTAGACTCAGATAACGAGACTCTTATTACTATGAGCCAGGACCTCTTGGCTAAAATTGAAATCTCAAAAGATGCCGCCAAGAATTACCAGGAGCTCCTCGCGGCGAAGAACCAGGCTTTAGAGAGCAGTAACAAAGTCCTCGTGACAGAACTTACTGCCCTAAAGACAAGCAACAAACGTGTTGTCGCCGAGTGCAGCCAGCTCAAGCAGAGATTTGAGCAATCAGTAATTGTGACAGAGTCTTGCAAAGAGCGCCTTGGTACTATCACAGCAAAGATTAACGAGCTAGAGAGCGGCAAAGCTTTCCTGGCGGCACAGAACAATGACCTGATGGCTCGCAATGCAGTCCTAGGTGATGTGAACAAGCGACTCGATGAGTGCCTTGAGAAGATTGTCACGGATATGGCACTGCTGACATTGAGCTAAGAATGCTAGCCTGTGTTTCAGTCAGAGGGAGAGACTCATGGAATTTGGCTTTTGTGGCTATTCGTTTATTGTGGGTTTTGCTTGAGGGGAGCTTACGGGGAATTGGCTTGACGAGGAAATGATTTTGCTGATGGTATGAGGATAATGAAGGGATGGCCATACGTCATTGATGAGGCTGATGAAATCAACGAGGTATGGTGAACTCTGATGTAGAGTAACGCCCTTTGGATATCTCATGTCAAATAGTGATGCGTTCATGTCAAACAAAGACAATGGGAACAAAGAATATCCTTTCCTCGCTGACCAAAGGAACCGTGTGACGCAGAGGGGTCTCTTGAAGAGATATCAATACGACGAGGTAATTACATATTATTACTTTTAAGAGCTAGTTAGAGCTCCTTACCTGTAGCCGAATGTAAGGATGTTGATAGTAGCAGTAAATTAGTAAGGTTCTTTTTAAGAATATTCTCGCCTTTATAGTTTTAGTTGTAACTTGGCTATTAGGCGAAACAGGGCGAAGGAAAAAGGTCAAGATCAATTTACTACGGAATGCGGCAAGTATAATACTTGAATATCTATTGGCGTATCAGGCCTACCTCCTGATGACCTTGCAGGATCTACACGTCGATGTTTGACCACATGCAGGGACTGCTGCATGGGGTCGATCGACCTCTGCGTACAACCGTGAATGACCTAACTCTCATGTACGCTTTATACTCTAAGGGTTCGCAGCTACAGCATTCTGGTTAGTTGCTGCAAGTCTAGCTAACCTAGCTGCTTCTCTAGCGGCAAAATCTGCAACCGCGGCTGGAGCAATCTCCATTATCTTGTCTTCGGGTTCCAGGGATGAGTCATGTTTCGAGTTCGGGTATCCTACCCACTGGCAGTGAAAATACCACTCACCCCTTTTCAAAACTTTAGAATGGATTTTGAAAACGTCAGAGGCCTGCAGACCCGTAGCTTGTACACGGCCACCGTGGTGTCGCCAGTAACGATACAGGGTGCGGCCAGCAGTCTTTTGCAAGTTGGCCTCGGGTTCCCAAGTTTGTTCCCGATAGCCTGCCCACTTGACGAGGATCTCGACTGTGTTTGTTCTTCTGTTGACTCTGTGTCTCATGAAACGCTCGATTGCGTACAGTCGGTTATTCTGATTGTTGGTGGCCATGTTGGGTGAAAATTGTCGATTTTAATGTATAAATCGTAATAGTTTCATGAATGTGAAGGTTGTTGGTGATTTTGGTGTAAACTTTCGAACCTGTAGATACATTTTATACGAAATGATAAACAGTGAACAGGGCATACAGTAGACAAAACGGTGGCCATGTTCCAGACGTAGGTCGCTGTTCGCTGATTTCTTTTGCACTTTAGACATCTCCTTGAGAAAAAGCGAATCTTCTTATCGGAATAGAAGATATTGCAGAACACTGGGACTCCCCTGCTTGGCGTACTATATACTTGCTTTGCAAGGGCGTTTGTGCACGTTGAACGTTCGGATCTATTTAGTTGTGATGCTTGCTACTGGTTCCATTCAACGAAACTGAGAAATCCTCCCCAAGATGAGTTCCGTGGAAAATAACTTAGGACTTTTTGGTTATAGGTAACGGAGAAAGGCCATTGTTCGAGGTTCTTACGAAGAGGTGATTTGTATTTACTAAATAATAGCAAAAAGACACTTTCCAGCAACAAGTTTGCGAGTGGCTTGGGGAAGTAGAGAATAAAAGGTCTGCCGTAAAAACCGAGATGCAAAGCGCGAACGCATAAGTCAAAAAGGACCAAGCCTCATATCGGACATATCGTTGCTGAGGATCTACTCAGGTGACTCATGGCCAGGGGCTGTCGGCTGAGAGCTTAAAGCAGCCGNNATAGTGGCAGCCTTGAATTCTGATTGCAGATTGAGGAGCCGAACTCAACTTGCCGTAGCCATCGCCTGTAGCCATTGCAGCTAAGGTGTATAAGAATTATACGCCACCTGACCCAGCAACTGCCTCGGTGGCCATGATGACATAAGGACGCGTGGGAAGACAGCTTAACTTGCTCTAATTTTTCTGAAATTTGTGCTTCTTGGAGCAAACGCTTTCATAAAACCGTCTGCAACAGAGTCAGCAGAGGAATAATAGCCTAAGCCAGGAGTGTTCTGACTATCGATGACTGAAGGCTCGGGAAAACATCAAAACTTGGCAACTGGGCTAATTTAAGAGATTCATTTAAAGTCTTATCTTAGTATTTTCTTCTAGAGTCTTAGGCTTTCTTACTCCCGAAGGACAGCCTACTTATCGTAGTAAATTCTGTAAGTCAAGCACTTTTGTTAAGGAGTATATCCTAGCATCGACTGGAATGCTTGGCACTCACTAGAACGGGAATAGCACGATATCGCTTACAATAATTCATTTTATTCCCTCTATTAATAGGCTGAAGGATCAGAGTGGCCCAACTCTTACAATCCTTCGTCGTATAAATGTCCGAGTTTAGTCAACATGCGCTATAAAAAAAGACCGGCTTAAAAGTTCAAATACAAGGGGAATCCCCATGGAATTACAGAAGCACAATTATAACATTCTCGTTCACATCCAACTTCCGCGAATAGTCTCTCTTTAATTCTCATTCCTTGCCGGTCAATCACTCTACCAATCAAAACAAAGATGGCCGGTTCAATCACCCTCGTAGCTCTTCTCTACGCCCTCCCTATCGTAGCCCAGCCTGAAATCACCTCTGCGCCCGCCGTCACGGCTGCTGCCCCGAAGACCACCGACATCAGTTACACTGGCATCATTTCGGACTCTCCCGACTCCGCCGACGAGGATGTGAGTGTGAGCTTGACGGTCGTGTCAACGATCACACACAGTAACGTCGTTGACTATTATGCCGTTCCAATCAGCAAGTCTAACGGGACTACTACTGGAAGTGCTCCTTCGGCGACTGTTGTGGATAATACTGGAGCTGGAATTATGGTTAGGACTACTGCTCTTGCTGCTGTTGTTGCTTGCGCGCTCGCAGTCGTTCTGTGAGAAGTTTCACTGTGAGGATGGGGGGATGGTTTGGGGATTGCACAGTGGCATTGGGTTCAATATGCCGGCTGTAACATCGTATTCTGACGGAGCCTTGTATCAATTGTTGCCATGCTAGTCTGCAGTTCTGCATGCAGTCCAGGTTTATACTTTGCAATTGGTCGAGGATTTGAGGAGCCCAAGTTGTGAGCCAGATGTGTTACTTGTAGTTGAGGCATAAACAGACCAGTTAGCCTTCTTGGGCTATAATGAAAGGCCATCTTCGTTACCGATGTTTCCTCAACTGTATACTTATTGCCAGTGCAAAATGTCATCTTCTAGAATCACATAACATCCGGCATTTCATCTGACAACCTGAATCGAACCTCTCAGTGGCAGTGGTCACCGCTCAAGCTCTAGCGCAGCATTGAGTTGCACCATAGCGGCGGCGATGTACGGTGCCACCAGGACAACCTAAACAATAGACTGTCATGATTCCTCTGCTGTGATTCGGTATATTTTGAGTGCCAAGCAAAGCTCGATGGTTACATATCTTGTTCATACAATTCTCAAAAGAGAGTGCTCCCTTTCGAGGAAAAATATCTTTGAATAGAGTCACTGCCTTCAATTGTGTCATGACACTACATAAGACCCATTCTACATCAACACCGTCCAATCGTAGAAAGTGTTCTGCTTCGGTCTACATTTTGGGATTTGGAACTTCAGCACCCACCAAGCACACTTCTGATACCCTCTCGGTCTGGAGCCTGTGCGAGGTTCAGAGAGCGTATCAGCGATCATAGATCACCAGAACCCTCTCACTTCGGTCACTGGCAGAACATGACTAGCTCGACCAATAGCACATGGATAACTGGGCGCGACCAAAAACCTGCCGAAGCACGTTTAACTGCCACTGTCATTGAATCGGGAAAGATTCAGGCAGCTTTGCCACTGGACTGCCTCCCGTAGCAAACAGCCTTTCGTCTTGTTTCTCCCCTTACTCTTTCTTCCCCTTCTGCTTCTTCTTCTTCTTCTTTCCTTCCTCACCATCAGAACTATTCTCATTTCTGTAAGATCAACCGCTTCATCATAACAACTCTCACCTTTCTCATACTGGACTCATCTGATCATGACTGTAACCATCGAGATTGAGCCCATTGGCGCTCAGGTCGTCGTCCCTGTGATCGCCATCACCATCGCACTTGTCTGGACCGTCATGAAGTGCTTTGGCTTCGGTCAACGCAAGCTCGCTGACCCGATTTGCGTATGTCTCTCCTCTCCCAACATAACACCCTCTAACAAACTCACAGACCTCCTTCACGGACTCACTCCCTGCCTTGGGTGACACGCCTTTCAGTGCGATCGAACTCGCTGATCGACGAAAGCAAGACGAAATGAAGAAGCAGATCGCTGATCTTGAGCATGCCCGACAGCTCGCCTTCGTCGAAGTCTGTCGTCTGTACGCCCGCCGCAAGGACATTGACCAAAAGATTCATGATCTAAAAGAAACCATGAAGAAGGCAGAAATGCCCCGCGACATCGGCCGCGTCGCCGAGACCAAAAAACGGATTCGCCACCTGTTCAAAGAACAGGAGGACTGTTTTATAATGGTCGATGATGTCTGTCATCGAATGTACGTTATGCTCATGCGGAGACTAAATCTCCGCCGAAAGATTGATCGCATTGACATGCAGATGGAGTGTGATCGTCTCAGGGATCTCCTCTATCCCCATGTTCCCATTGACCTTTTTGAGGAAGTGAAGCAGGAGGTGAAGAAGGAGTAAGGAGTGAGAGCATTGGGGATTAAGTCATCATGCCTGCTTAGGCAATGGATTATGGACTGCGTTGTTGTATGAATGAAGAGTGACGGTATTTTTTGGAGTCCTTCGGATTGTATTTTGCCAAATTGGCACACCACTGGTGGAGAAGCGGTTGTCTTACTCTACCCACTTTACATTCTTGCTTGTATTAAAAACACTTTTTCTGCGTCTTCGTCCGAGACATTTTGTGATACTGTTGGTGTGGACTTGTCTCATGACGTCTGATCGTGTAAAGAGTTGAGCTGGTTTACATAAGATTAACAAACAGATACTGTTGTTCACCCGGACAAGTGTCGATCCTTGTTCTCGCTCTCATTTGACAAGTGCCCATGCAGGGTCATACTCACAAACCTTCATAAATGTGACCAGCACTGAATTTAGAAATATAACTATCATTACTCGGTATCTTCCTCCCCTGTAACATGGCCCGCACGTCCAAGTCGCCCCCAGTAACCTACCTTTTCCCCATCTTTGCAACAGTTCTGGTCACCCAGCTAAGAGACTTTTACTAGTATTCATCAATGACATGACCAAAGCGGTCCATCCACAAATCCTCCCCCGAGAATCTCCAAGCAAGAACGCCTCCAAGACTCCAGTGCAACATGCCTTCCTCACGATCCAAGAAGTCAAGGTTGAATCTCTCGAGAAGTGGATGGGGAGGACGGACGCTTTCCTCATCATAGTGTTCCCTAGCAGTGAATGCAGAGTTGGCTAGCTCTTTGAGTCCAATCATGATGACCTGGATATCACTTTGTTCAACCTTTGGTGGTGGAAAGGCTTGTTGGTCAGTTTCGTGTTCTGTCACATTCCACGCCCCTTTGTTGTTGTCCCAAACTACCTTGAGGGCTACTGCGCCACGAGGAGCGCTCTTTGTGGGGAATTGACGAAGATAACGAGTGATAAACTCCCGTGAGAATGGGCGAGACACATAGCTCAGAGCCTCTTCCTCCTTCATGGAGGTATCTCGACTTGCCACCTCTCGTTTGACCGCTCCATCAAGCTTCATGACAGTGCGGCGATGGCGGAGCTTCAGATACTCCATCGCAACTACCTGCAGCTTTAGAACAATGTCTCTGAAGTATGCAGTACAGGCACTCATTCTAGATCCAGCGCCAGCAGCGGTATCAGCAAAAGCTTGAATGGAAAGCTCGAGTTGCTTGAGATGCTCTTCGCAACGTTGCACTATCATCCAAGGATACTTAAATGCCGTCTCACGGTCCAATTTCGAGTATTCAATCTTAGCATCAAAGTTCAGACAGACAAGAAGACTCTCATACTGAAAGACAGTGTGTCGGTCATTGGCTTCCTCAGCACCTGGGCCCTGCAATGCAGATGCGATATCTTTCATGCCCTTCGTGAGCTGATCGACATCGTTGGTGAATTCATCTATGTCCCGTGACTTCAAATCTTTGGCTAGGGCATGAACCCCAAGTTGAATATTGTCGAGTTTTCTCTGGATTGAATCCATGATGATGCTTGTGTTTGGATACTAGAAAGATATTGATAAGGTGTAGAATGTATACCAGTAGAAAATATTTTCCTGTGCTTCAGAAGCGATGCGAGCTCGAATGAAGATTGGTGATATGGGATTGCTAGATGATAAAAAGATTCTTCATGGACAGTTTTTAAAGTTCCCACGTCTCAAAGATGTGCGGACATGTTCTCTGCTTAGGCCCTGACGCCCAACGCCCTCCACTGAAGATTACTAATACGGTGAACATTGGCCACAGAACTACTGATATAAGGATACTGCGTGCTTGTGAACTTGCAGAAATGGGACGGTGAGAAAACATGGTACCAAGTCCACTTAGGGGGAATACCTAACCCTTTGACCTGAACTCTAGTACTGTAGGTCTCGGAGGATGTAGAATATGGATTTGACTGTGTTTTTTCACGCCAAGTGTCACTTTATAAGTGACTAAGTATGTAGGATTAAGCTTCCGTATTGAAGTCTATTCAATGCGCCCTCTGATAGCATCGAATCTACCATAATGCTAGATGATAATTCTTGAACACAGAATGAGTCTTTTACCAAACGAAAACTCACGCCCATTAAGTGCTACTATTGGATACTGTATATTAAGCTATTGAGGCAAATATAGTTTCTACGATATTGACTTCTGTGATGAGGCCATGCGAAAGGGGTGGTACTATTTTGGCTTTTGCACAAAAGTTAAAAATATCGATGGTCTCATACAAGGCCGACGGCAAGGGGAAAGTGGCATCCTTTGTACACTGTCCTTAGGCATCTACTCCCAGGACTGCTCTGTTGGTTGTTCGATGTGGGTATAGAACAAATATGGTAACTGTTTGTTAACATGTTTGTTAACATGGCATTAATTGCGGATTTAGTTAGTTGGTGACGGTGTATTTGTTCCATTAACCCAAACAACTTATTTATTAGACCACGTCGCCATTCACCCTCAAAGGGCTACTGCCTTGGTAGTAGCCTAAAGACAGAAGATAAACTCCACCCACCGGCTATGTTTCTCTTCCTTCGACATCACACAATACAGATGACAGGTAATCGTAGCTAAGTTCGTCGGACTCCGGATTCCAGACAACCAGCGGCAAGCTTATACCCATCTCAGTCTACTACCAGTGGCTCTATTGGTTTCCTTAAGCGAACCATCCGAACAAAAGTCACAGACATACTACGTTCGTGAATCACCAGGCCCTATCTACCTCCACTTATTGCCTCCCTCTAGCAGCATAAATAAGCATGCTTGGAGACCGTGACTTCCCCCTGACAGACTGAAGCTCTCTTATACCAACACCTTGCGTCTTCTACCAGTAGCGCTGTCGTTTTGGCTGAGCCACACCCGGCCTGCACCGGCCAAGTTCTCGCCATACTACGAGCTTTTTGTTAGCCGCCTTCGAGACTAGGCACTTATCGAACTGACCCAGGATAGCTTTACTACCGAGCTCAGCAAGCTCCAAAACAAAATCCCAGTTACTCAACCACTCACATCGTTGCTCAAGGGCATAACTACATCCATGACCGATACTTTCAATCGGCTACATTTTTCATCCTCCAAAGAACTGGTGACCGGACCCAGCATTATCCCCGAGAGTGAACTGAAAGATATTGAACCTCGAAACCTACCTGGTAGTGTGGGCCTCTATCTGCTGAAGCTTAGCAGCGCGACCGGGTTCACTCTGGGACGTTCCAATACTATTCAATCCGTCGTACGCTACGTCAATAAGGATGTTGGCGAGGTGATCTCCCGTGAAGGGTGTATTGTTAGGCTGGACAAGAAGGCTTTCTCTGGCAACAGGGATTCAGGCGCTTGTGTTTTTGACCTGGAGGGCAGGGTTGACGGCATGATCACCGCTGGATTGGAACCTGGCGACAAAGCTGGCGACAAAGCCAAAGCCAAAGACTACGACGTGACCTACGCCGCGCCTATGGAGTGGCTTTTGGACGACATCAAGCGACAAGGCTACGCTGTCATGCTGCCTAACTAGATCCACATCTCTATGGGGAGTGAAGGAAGGTTTGAGGAGTTGATAATAGTTTTAGCAAGTTCAGCAAAAGTCATCTTAAGTCAATCCTAAATATACCTAAATGCCTTGAATCCAACTTCAACTTACCTAAATACCTTGACTCTATTCTAAGTTTAGCAGAATACTTTAAATCTATCCTAAATCTACTTAAATACTTTAAATTTATTTTAAGTTTACCTAAATACCTTAAATCTATCCCAAGTTTATTTAATTATTTCTATTACTTAGGATCGAAGTCTTGAGTTTTCCTCCTGTGACTTGAGGTGGTGTAATCTTTAAGTTTTCAATTGTGAGAAATCCGAGGTTCTCAATATAGGTACGCGGATTCGAAGAGAATGAATGTCAGACGACAAATCATTAGAGATGTTGCATCAAGATCGGAATAGAGTTGCCGGACATCCCCAACATGGCCAGGCATTGTTAAAGGCACAAATCGCAAAAATAATATGATTAGAGGATCTCATTATCCCGTACCCCGCAAATTCGTCCCCATGGGCGATTGCAAAGTTAATTGCATGTAGTGAACCAACAATGCACGAATCTGCCAGACAAATTTGGAATGGCTTCTGGCTGGTCAGGCTAGCGTGACACCATCTCCGGTCCACAGGACAGATCTCGACTAAGCTTGAGTGAATTATGATGATAGATTTTGGGGAAGTCTGGGGTATAATTGGGGGTGGTTTGTCTGTCTTTTTATTAGTTTTATCATTTAGAGATGAGTTCACTTAAATCGGTATCATGAACGCAGAGAAAGGTTTTCGGGGTTTTAAGCGGACTGATGCGTCAAAGTTCCGATATAACAGACCTTACAGGGACTCTAAGATTGGTTCCAAAATTCCAGTTTAGATGAATCTCAGGGACCAGCTTGAGCCAGAACGGCAACCTAGCGGACAAACACAGAGCAATCCCAGAAACAGCGAGTAATGCATCGAATCACTCCGAGAAACACGAGTCACTTGCAGCAAATTTCAGGGTAGGAAATGGCTCCTCGCCTAGCCTTGGCGAAACACTTTAACGGGTTGGGGCAACTCCCTGCATTATCCCACGAATCACACAGCACAGCACCGACCTTCAATTGCCGTACTGCCGAGAACTCGTTGAACGACTTTGCCTGTAAATATTTCCGAGGTGGAGAATTGCCCATTCCAGCGCAATTTGCACGTTATGAGCGTGCCGTATAGCCAGAAGTGGGGTAAGATGAGTGGAATGTGAATGACTATGTTCTGGAACGACGAGACGGAGTTTGAATATTCCTTCAATAGGGCCCGGGAATGGAATTGAAGTTGAATAGAATACTTCATATGTATAAAACATCATGCTGTACCAATATGACACAGATTCTATTATCGTCAAACACCTCAACATCTCTTCGCTTCCTCTTGTCTTTGCTTCACTCGCATACCACAATGGTTCGACACATCGCTATCGCTGCTTTGCTCCCAGCGGTCTGGGCTCTACCTTCAAACTCTGTAGGATGAGCAGATCTTTCGACGACCATGCAATCACTAATGAATTGTAATGCAGCTCCAGGAACGAGATGCCTGCACAGTGACTGACTACTCCGGCCTCGCAACCGCCGTCTCATCCTGCACAAACATCGTGCTCAACGGTTTCCAAGTCCCAACTGGCAAGCAACTCGATCTATCCAAGCTCAAGGATGGCTCAACCGTGACCTTCAAGGGCAAGACCGTAAGTTACTTTCTTCGCGTGCGTGCTAAAGCTGAATCTAATAGACGTTTGCCACCACTGCCGATAACGACTTTGATCCTATCGTTATTAGTGGAAGTGGCATCACCATAACTGGTGCACCTGGCCATGTCATTGATGGCAACGGCCCAGCGTACTGGGATGGTGAAGGTTCCAACAACAAGGACAACCCAAAGTACTTCCCCCAACTACCTGATGTAGAGGCTATACTGACCTTTTAAAGGCCCGACCATTTCATCGTTGTCAAGAAGACTACCGGCAACTCAAAGATCACAAATCTCAACATCCAGAACTGGCCCGTTCACTGCTTCTACATCACAGGGAGTTCGACATTGACCGTCTCAGGTCTCATTCTTGACAACAGACTTGGCGACATGCCCAATGCCAAGAGCGGTAGCTTACCCGCTGCGCACAACAGCGACGGCTTCGACATCTCGTCCAGTGACCACGTTACGCTGGACAACATTCACGTTTATAACCAGGATGATTGTGTGGCTGTCACTTCTGGTACCAACATTGTCGTTTCTAACATGTATTGCTCCGGCGGCCATGGGCTCAGTATCGGCTCTATTGGTGGAAAGAGCAACAATGTCGTCGATGGAGTTCAGTTCTTGAATTCGCAGATTGTTAACAGTGAGAATGGATGTCGCATCAAGTCCAACTCTGGCACAACTGGCACGGTACGTAAATGCGGAAATGAACACATCCTACGGCTGAACTAACTGAACCTGAGATCAACAACGTCACATACCAGAACATTGCTCTCACCAACATCAGCGAGTACGGGGTCGACGTTCAGCAGGATTATCTTAACGGCGGTCCGACTGGAAAGCCCACCAACGGAGTCAAGATCAGTGGTATCAAGTTCATCAAGGTCACTGGAACGGTGGCTAGCTCTGCTCAAGCTTGGTATATTCTCTGTGGTGACGGTAGCTGTTCTGGCTTCACATTTTCTGGAAATGCCATCACTGGTGGCAAGACAAGCAGCTGCAACTATCCTACCAACACTTGTCCTAGCTAAGATTATTAATAGTCTAATCTGCTATTGAAAATCTATTTATGTTTTTTATATTCCGATGATAAGGTCTTGTGTTCAATATGCTAGACTTTTTCACTCGTTTCACGTCGATGGTGTCCTCCAGACCTGTAAGTCGACTGTTGCATCTTGTTGCATCGGATCCAGCTCCCCATGTGATTGGGTGTTTCCTCGTTAGGTAGAGCATAAGGTCTCCGACAGACGATCCATAGCAGCTATCAAGGAGAAAATGATGTTCTAATCAGAGCCATCCCACCAGTGACCGATGGGTGATGCACCCTGTTCTGGCTCTTCACATGGGCGTTTCGAACTCGTCTGGGTAGTAATCGGCCAAGCGCTGATTGCATATGACAGAGGTTCGCGACGTTTCGAGGGTTGTGGCTGATCAGCGTCTCTCGGTGGCGCAATCTGGAGAGCATCAATACGCTGCTCCAGCCGTCTCATATCCTGACGCCGTGGGAGCGGAGGCGATTCCCCAAGCACGCTTCTAGAAGTTGGCGCAAGCGCTGGTCCACTGACCGGAAACGAGCCGTTGGCAAACCCCACCATGATATTTTCATCGTTGCTTGGATTGCGTTGTGTAAGGTGTCGAGTAGATGACAGAAAATGTTCAAAGCTCTGTGCTCGCTGATGAGCGTTTGCGGCTGGGCGATGGCGTTGGATTCTGCTGGGGGTAATGGAACGAGTGACTCGATGGCCAGCGCGATGGATAGGAGTAGCGAAGCGGTCGCCGAGGGAGAGGGATGAAGAAGAGGAGGCTCGGTCACGACAAGCGCGACTGGGGCGAGGTTTAACAGGTTTGCCAGTTCTGGAAATAGATGAGGGAGTACCGTTGTCAGGTACAGCTGGTGTTTTGGGGGATTCTGGGTTGGTTGGGGTAATGCGTGGTGGAGTCTCGGGGTATGAAGCCATCTCGATGTCTGAGTCTGACATGATGACTGATATGAGCCAGGCAGGCTCTGGGTTGAGAGTTCAAGGATACGGTGAATAGTTTTTAGCCTTCATAGAGTAAAGAGATCTCGCTGTAAGGAGGATATTCTCTCACTTGCCCTCAAAGCCGGACCAGAAGTGAAAATGAAAAGAAGAAGGGAAAAGTAGAAAGTATTCAAAGAAGGGAGCTTGGGAACCCCTCTCAGCAGACAAGTTAAGCTAAAAGATCGCTTATGTTGTTTCCTCTTCTCTCGTCTCTGGGCTAGGCTATCCGCCTGTAGAAAGTGGCATGTGATGGTGACCAACCCACTTCGCATTGTTGCTATTACATATCTAATAACATAGTTGTTCTATATTGATAAGAGATCTACCATTTGACAATTGAGTACGCACTAGTATGTTTGATATCGATCTTGGCTAAATTGGCAATTGTGAGAGAACTTACGCCCATAAATCAAGCAACTCAATATATGCGAATTCACCGCCTTCATCTTCTCTCGCTTCTGTTGCTTGGGACGGTTAACCTACCTCTATTGCCCTGCCGTCCTTGCTAACTACTTCCTCTAGTGAGATTTATTGGTAAGGTCCAAGTTCGGGTGTCCGTGACGGACCGCGGGGGTGAGCCCTGCGGGATGGACTCACTAGCGTGCATTGCCCGTGAAACACGGCAAATCGGGCGGTGGGGCTTGTGAGATCGGGACCAATAGATCACCCCGACAGCCGGGGAAACGGGAAACCCAGACAGAGGTAGTGCGGGGAATTCTCATCGTCAAGAGAGTTTTAGCTCCTATCACTAGTTCCCGTGTTTGCACTTCAACTTTTGGAATGTTTTGTATCTTCTTGGTGCTAATTACCGTGTAGTTGAAGAAAAACTTATATGGTAGCGCGTACTTTGTGTTGTTGCAACCGTCTCTATCAGATGTCGATTTGCGAGTTGAGTTGATGAGCCAACAGCCACGGTTCTTCGGAAAGGGCAGGGTTCAGGGCCTAGATTCTAAGCGGAGATATGGCGTTGTGTGCCGAATCAAGACGGAAGTCGATTTTTCACCGCCGTACATAGATGTACATCGTAACTCACCATGACCCTATTCAGAACATGTTACTCCGATGTACAAGTGTTCAAATGGGGAATTGGCTGGGACGGGCCCTATTCGTAAGATTAAGCGAAGTGACCAGTCAGTCGCTATCATGCTCAGCTGCTTAGCGCCACTTACACCGGTTCTGTGCGAGCGCTTTTGATTTGTGTGTTGGTAGGAGAAGGCTCATCGCATTTTTATATCTCGCACCCCCGATATGTATCCCTGTCCAGCAGAGGACTTCACTAGCCCTAGATAGCCTTTATCATCGTAAACCATGAGAGGCGACCAGAAAAGGGAGTCTTAGGCTAGAAATGGTAATTTCATCGGCAACGCTACCACTTCCCAGCCACTAAAATGTCACAAAGAGCATTTACCAGCCGCTCGCCCTAGACGCTGGCCCATGTAGCGAAATTTAATGAATTCTTTTCATCATGTTCAGTCACCATGACCATCATGAATTATAGCAGCATTATGTCAATAGGCAAGCTTTAGTCGTTGGGAAGACTCTACGTTCAGGGCTGAAGATTCCCAGAGAAGGTTTTCCCTAGCAGAGCAGATAAGGCTTTTGAGAATTTCATCCTTTGTACTTCCAATCGTACGTTCGCGTTTGTCTGTTCTCTGATCGAAGGACATTCGCTGAACACCGCCCACATCTGAGGAGATTACACCTAGACCTACCCCGAGTCTGTATTTCAGCCACTGCCTGCTTAGTCACTACGAACAAGGAATACAGAAAATGATACGCTTTCATGTTCATTATTGCTTACCTTATTCTCTAAAATCGCTGTACTCGCAGAACTTTGCACAATGCATGTATGTGTTTTGTGGTGAACAACTGCCTGCGAAAATGAACACACGCTGAACAAACCTGTATAAGTCTTGAGCTACCAAGAGGAATACGCAGTCAATACTAGGCTCAGTTTCGAACAAAGAACATTCTATTCGTACAGAGGGAAGATTAACCATCAAACAGCGAGTTTTGTGAACTCGGATAGGCTGCTCGGTCTCCAAAATGGAATGTGAGTATCGAAAGTAGGACTGTGAGTAGGTTGAGGGTTTAAAGGTATAAATATGTAGCTGGCTCTGGTCGATATTCAAATAGCAAAATCCCCAAAGGTAAGAACCCATCTGACACTGAAACAAAATCTCATTCAAACACTTACAATTCAGAAACCACTACTCGATAAAAGAAACGCAATGAAGAATTCAGAGCTTATTCGCCAAGGAATTGTCCAATGCCTCAATCTCGAAGCAGAATGTAAGGCCCTCAAGGAGAGTCTCTCAGAGAGCCAAGACCATGCTCAGAAGCTAGAAGCTCAGATTGTAGAGATGACGGCTGATTACGAAGGGCTGATGAAGATACTGGCCGAGAAGGATGCTCTCATCAAAAGATACAGTGCTCTGATGTCAGAGACCTTGGACAAGACCTTGTATCGAGAACGACAGGGTTTGAGAGACGATAAGGCCAAGCTTCTTATGGAATTGGAGCAAGATCTCGATTTTGTGATGAGCAACGTGGCTCTTGAGCACCCGGGGTCAAGTGACTCTGAAAGAGGTCAGCTCCAGGCCAAAAGACCCGGTCTTACCCGACGCGGTGCTCTAGTCCGACGTTCGCAAAATGGTCAAGTGACTATTCCAAGACTCTTGAGACAAGATGCGCAGACGCATGAGTCTGAGAAAGGCGAGGAATTGACGGATAGCGAGAGTTTATTGGAAATGGCACGCGAGGTGACGATTGCGAGGCCGAGAGAAATAAGCCAGTAAAAGGAAAGTATGGAAATCCGCTCAAGTAGACAGAGGAGTCTTGCTGAAAGTCTCCTCTTGGTTCTGTGCAGCCGTGTCCAGAAGGAATAGATAGAGAGGCGTTGACTACGGTGTATGTATACAAGGAATTCAGGAATCGGCAGTATTTGTTTTAGAGGACTTGAAAATTTCAGTCTCTTGATATTCGTATAGAAAAGGCTTTTATGTTGTGGGATCGCGAACTTGGCAACCAGAGCTACATGCTCTCCCACCTCTACTCCACTTTTCGTCGTGTTGTGATATCATTGTTTTTTATCACGCGCAGTGAGACGATAAGAGAAATGAGACGTTGCTTTATCCATTATTAGTCTGCTGGATGCCAATATACGCAATACAAAACCTGTTTCACTTCCGTTTCTTAGATGCGTCGTAGTTTTGCGCTTGGTTTATGAAGCCGGCGATGTTGTGGATTGCAGTTTCAATCCCACAGAATGATAAATGCCTCGTTTAATTGACTGTCTGTTTCAGTCTCTTCAAAAAATTATTTATTGGCAAGCATCCTCAGTATCTTTTAGTGTTCATCCGGCGACTTTTAATTGGTTAAGACCATGCCTCTTCAAAACCGCAAGGAGCAAAGATCATCGCAATTATGTCACTCACATCAGTGCGTAAGACCCGGGAATTTCCAAATCAGAGACAACTGTAACATCACACGGGCTGCTGGTTGTAAGCTTGATGCGTAAAGAAGCGGGGTAACACAGAGTTCCAAATCTCTTTGCAGAGACATTTTAACTCACTCCTTTTCTTTTCTGAAGGGCATCATTTAGCATACTTACTCTGTCATGGGACTTATCCAGCTCGATTCTCGGGCTGCGGCTCTTATTGGAGTCGTCCTCATCGTAGGGTATGTTGTCTCGACGGTGCAGCAATGGGCCCGCCTGCGCCATTTCAAAGGCCCTGCGATTGCATGCTTCAGTCAGTTATGGCTGATATCACGAGTCGGTGGTGGTCGTACACATCTCGACCTTTGGGAAGCTTGCAAGAAATATGGTGAGTACAACAAATGTACCGTCTTTGGTCTATCGCAACAGCTCTTTTCGCCAGAACTTGGCTGTCATTATAGGCGAACTTCTTGCACATCATGCCACTCTGTCAACTTCACATCGCAATGCCATGGTTCACCAATTGACACCGTTGGACAGGCGATATCACCCGTGTAGGGCCCAACGATCTCATCACGTCCGACCCAGATCTAATGAAACACATGCTAAATGTGCGCACACGATACAAACGCTCCAGCTGGTACGATGCCATGCGCCTCGATCCAACAAGAGACAACGTCCTGTCCCAGCGCAACGATTGCCTACACGCCAGTACTCGTTCAAAGATGGCAGCAGCTTACTCTGGCAAGGAGGTTGATAACATCGAAATCACCATTGATGAGAACGTTCAACGTTTGCTCGATTTACTCGATACAAAGTACATTTCCAAAGGGAGACCTTTTGACTTTGGTTACAAGGCCCAATATTTTACCCTCGATGTCATTTCTGCTTTGGCCTTTGGTGAGGCGTTTGGGGACTTGGAAACCGACTCGGATGTGAATGGCTACATTACAGCAATGGAGGAGAGCATGCCTACCATTATCGTAACCACTGTTATGCCCTGGATTATTAAACTGTTGCAGCTCCCCATCTTCAAAGGTATGCTACCGTCACAGAAAGACAAAGCCGGGGTTGGTAGAGTCATGGCGATCGCAAAGCGGGTCGCGGCCGAACGCTTTGGTCCAAATCCCAAGGTCCAGAGAGACATGATTGGCTCGTTTGTTTCGAGGGGACTGCTTCAGCATGAGGTCGAATCGGAGATTCTGATGCAAATGTAAGTCAAGTCCTCACTTTATACCTCATATCAATTGATAGCTGACCCTTGATAGTCTAGCAGGTGCTGACACCACCGCCACTGCCATCCGAGCAACTCTACTCTACATCATCTCTAGCCCTCGCGTCGTTCACGCAATGAGAGCAGAAATCGAAGGCGCTAAACCAAGTCTCCCTATCGTCACCGATGCTGAAGCGCGCGCAATGCCATACCTCCAGGCCGTTATCAAAGAAGGTCTTCGGATCCATCCCCCAGTCGTCGGTCTCATGAGTAAGGAAGTTCCTCGAGGTGGCGATACCTTCAAAGGGCAATATCTACCTCAAGGCACTAAGATCGGCTATTGTGCCTGGGGCATATTCCGTCGAACTGACATTTGGGGTGAAGACTCTGATGGGTTCCGTCCGGAAAGATGGCTGTATTGCTCTGAAGATAAGCTTCGTCTTATGGAAGGGACTCTAGAGCTTGTGTTTGGATATGGGCGCTGGCAATGTCTCGGAAAGAATATCGCGCTGATGGAGCTGAATAAGGTTTTTGTTGAGGCAAGTTCAATCATACCCGACCCCGGATGTCAAGAGTCCATGACTTACATCAACGTATCTTTAGTTAATCCGGCGTTTTGATCTTGCGGTTGTTGATCCGATTAAGCCATGGAATTCCATCAATGTAGGGGTCTTTCTGCAATCAGACTACTGGATCAAGGGATATAGACGGGCCAGTCTTTCATGAAAGGCTTCAGGGAGTTGAAACATCGGCAGCCATCAAGCTCTCCTATTTGGTGTGTCCGAGGCCTTGCGCTTGAGACTTGAGATAGCCATTATCAGCACCATGGGAAGCTAAGATGAATTGCCAGAGGGATGACTGAAAGACACTAAAAGAACATGTTGGTGGAAAAAGCAGCTATCTCATGGTTCAGTTGAACATACCTTTCTTAACCCGAACACTATCTGTAGATGGTAAGCATTAGTAAAGAGGGATAGAGAACATTCGTCTCTTGAAGTTTGTTCTTAGCTTGATAGGCTGATGGTTAGATAATCATACCAGTATCAAGAACACAACATAACTGTAGCAAGTACACTCCTGCTACCGAAACCATAATGTCGTAGGCGTGAGCATCTACTGTGAGTTTGCAAAGAATAATCACAGGGAGAAGAGTTGAAAGGCTGCTTTTTCAGGGTTGCATGTTCCAATCTGTCTACTGTTCAAAGACCCAAGTTTTGATCCAAGTATGGGATACAGCCACGCCGGGTGCGATATCGCAGTTTCTTCATGATGTACACACTCTAGATAAATTGATCCTCATACCAACTTCCGTCATTCATCATCAGTTAACCAAGATCTTCGGAGTATTCCAATCATCAAGTCTTGTTTCCAACTCGAAAAGGGTGCCAAATGCGGGGGTGAGGTGGAGGCTCTCTTTTTTGAGCTACTCAGTGTCAGTCGGATCGGGGACTATTTCAAAAGGGTAACGCACAGTAAGTGAAGATAAGTGTGCTCACACTGAAGACGCAAGAATGGCATAAGCCGCGCCGGTGACGGTCTCAAAAAGTAACTGGTGCTGACTTCGGGTTGAGTACAAACTCCGTATACCAAGGCCAAAAGACTTGAGCTGACCAAGTTCTCAGACGCTGGATGCCAGCGATGATCCGGAAGGTCGTAGACAACTTCCCAGTCGAGCCAAAAGGTCGGTCGGTTTTCCAAAGGATCTGCAAGGTTAGCAACATGACCAAACAATATACAACAAGTCGGGAGAGGACTCACCGTCATTCCATTAACATAGGTCGACGCAACGAATCGCCACTGATGCCCCTCGACAATGATACCAGGGATGAAGTGCAGATGCTTCACATCGTCGCCAACGAGCTTTTCTAGGTGCTTCCACTGAGCCGCATGCTATACTCCCAACTGAAGTTGTGCCTTTTGCACGTCCTGGCCGCTGCGCTTGGTCTCGATGCTGAAGGAGATGGGCGTGACTTTACGGTAGCCAGTGTGGTTGATGGACTCCTCGGCAAGATGTGCGCGAAACTTGTCGATGATGGCTCTGGCGTTGGGCTGCGCGTTGTCGTTGTCGGGATTGATGAAAGCGACGTAGTCGACCTTTTTGCCAGGGGCAGCTTTGATCTTGTACTCAGGGAGGATGGTGGCGGTGGTGCTGCGGCTGAAATTTAGCTGAAGTCTGAGTGACGGCGCTTTGGGGGACATACCACGTCAGGAATCCATCGAGCTGTGGGGGGCAGGGCTGCTTGCCACAGAAGGCCGCGTTGAGAAGGGGAGTGTGAACATGATTGTTCCAGGTATGCTCGTCGAGGAGATCTTCCTGGCAGGTGTTGGCGCTGGCCACAATGGCGATGATATCGTAGAGATTGAGCTCTCGGTGAGAGTCGGATGGGTATTTGGCGCCATCCTTGTCAAACATGCCGGTAGTGAAATCGCAATCCTCGACTGTCTTGTCCAACAGCTCAGTCTATCAAGTGTCAGTGAAAAGAATGATGGGAGTTGAAGCAAGGGACCAACCTCAAGGTACTCGGGGACGACTCCATTTCCATCCGCGATATTCTCCATGTCCTTGTCAAGCTTCACCAGAGACTTGGGGACCATCTTGTCTGAAGCCTTGAGCGGCTTCTGCATGAGCCCATTCGGTGTGACCGAAAGCTTGGACATGACCTTCTTGGGCGATATCTGCTTCACCGTACCACTACTCTTTTGCGAAGAGCTAGCGTCGGTGATCGATCTATCAGGTCGCGAAGTCTCGTCGTTGTCCTCCTCAACAATGAACTCATTTCCGTCAACCTCATCTCCATCTCTGTGTGCAGCAAGGAAAGGCAAGACACCAAGCTTGCGCTTCTTGACGGGAGGGTTGATGGGTGCATTTTCCATGGTTGAGTCGACGCCGCGGTCGGATGAGAGTGGCGGCGAGATGGGGAGAATGTGATCGGAGAGTGAGCGCTTCTTGGGGATGGATTGCGAGGGAGGAGAGGAAAGGGGAGGAATGCTGTCAAGCCAAAAAAGAATGCGCTGGTTGATGCTGCTCATGATGCATGCGGGAGAGAAAAGTGAGATCATGACAAGCGCTGCTGGAGCGGATTTGAAGCTGAAGCGATAGTGGAGTCAGTTGGTGATGCTTGGCTGTGGTTGAAGGAGCAACCAAACCTGCCAGTGTAATGTCAGCTCTGCCAAATGTGATTCAGCGTAGCCTCGGGAGAACATTCTTCCGCTCATGACCATTCGTTTCAGCCAACATTGCATTGCCCCCTGGACAATTAACTGAACAAGGAGTTAAAGTTCAATTAATCTTTCATGGATCATACTCCACCAAACCTCCGTAATACTCACCTATTCTCAGTTTTGGTAATTGCTCTAAGTTTTTTTAGCTACTGCTTTGTTTAACCTGTCTGAGCATTGTTGTTTTCTCATGTTTATTTGGAGCTACAGGGTAATGTGCTAACGTCGTGTTCAGCGGATCATCGACCTGCTCAAACATGCAGCCACATACAAGCAATAACGTACATTACTTGAACAGAGTCTTGTGAGCTTGATCTTGGACTTGCATATTATAGTAATATTTGGTGACCGTCTACCCTCTGAAGAATTTTGCTGCAGTATCGCAGGAAACACTACATATTCTGCGATCTACCTGAATTTATACACTGGTCTACTTTTATGCTCGTTTGCCATGTTTCAATATGGCAGCTGAGTACCTATAATATATTAATAAGTATCAATCACTGATAACAAGGGACTCACATAATTATCCCAAGCAAAGCCATCATCACGCCCACGATACACATATCACCAACGGCCCTACCGGAAACGTACCAGCCGATAGCAACAATGATGCATGTCTTGCCGTGAGCTACAACAGTACTTGTCACCGGACCCATTTCTGCAATGATGAAGAATTGAGAAACGTTGACCAAGGCTGCAAAGATGCCAGACTGTATCACTCATTAGCAGACATTCGATCTCAAAATATTAACTGGATAAGAACAGACCAAGAGAATCAAGATCCAGAGATTGAGAGACAAGTCTTGTTGGGTTGGAGCCTTGTCTACAAACGGTATGAAGTACAGCAATAAAAACGCAGACAAAGGAGCCTGGTTGAGTAATAACTGCATACTCGTCATGCCCAGCTGGCGTCGATAACTTTCCAGCCAGACTGTATAAAGCGACGAAAAGAAGATGCCCAGAAAGGCAAAGACAATACCCAACAACCCGGTCGTAGGAGCACTCCCACTCGTCGCTTTGGTGTCAAAGTACGACACCATTCCAACACCAACACACGCCGGGACTAGTGCCATACACGCAGAGAAAGGGAGACTAGCTCTATACAGCACAAAGTTCATAGCAGCAACGCAGGGTGTTATCAAGATGCGGGAGATCTGGTAAAAAGGTACAGACGAGTATGCGAGCGAGAGGTTGGGGAAGATGACATTGAGGGTCATGACGGTGGAGAGCGGTATCATCTGACGGATAGAGACAGATTTAGGTGTGAAGAAGCTGAACCTGGGCCGGGAGAGGATGAAGAGGACGAGGCCGGTGATGGTGAAGTGAAAGGCTGCGAAGGAGAGTTGTGCGTGTTTGAGGGAGTTGTCAGAGAGGATAGCTTTATTTGTGAAGACCTGAAACACTGTAAGCATCATGACGTTGAAAGAGGTAAGGGGGGTATACAATCAAGACTGTCGCAACAACATTGACCAATGTCCAAAAGGTTGACTTCATCGCCGAGCTCGATAGTCGGGGTAGAGCCGGTTGCTTTTTTCTCTGCTCCGCACCATCACTGTGTTCGGACAGAAGCGGCTCTTTATCGTGAAAGAGGTCGTAGAGCTCAAAGTTGCTGGACCGTCTACTGAAGTCGTCATAATATTCAATCCTGGAGATTTGGAGTGGAGAATCCACTGTTGAGGATGAGGACGACGACGATGCCTCGGGGATGAGGTACAGCTTGGATTCTGCTTCTGGAGACATAACTTTACTAAAAGAGTGTAGAGGTTGGATGAATGGGCAGAGAGGCGAGGTGTCGAGTTGTCTGAGATGGGAGGGTAAGGATGTTGGGATGAGACGTGCGATGTAAAAGTGACCTCAGCAATTCATACCAGAATGGCACATCTCCAAAAGTCTTATCGAGGAGCATCCCAACCTCGCAAGTAAAGCCAAAGACACAGATACAGCCTGTCATTCGGCTACTAACTAGAAGCTAGAGCTCGCGTTGCTCCATCCTCATACCAAGAGCTATCCCTTGGACGCGGGGGATCTGGCACTTTACTGCCCCTCAAAGGACAAATCCATTTTGAGATTAGTGTGGGATCTACTTGTTTCCTGCCCCAGATGGTTCAAGCCAATCCCATTCGTGTTCATGGGCTAGGAAATAAGCTCTGCGTAGTGCAGGGATAGAAGGTTTAGTAGCGCGGCCGGATTCCGTCTCATCCCTCCACTACAAGGGATAGCGCGCGACAAGACAGGATAAACACTTGGCGATGATACAGACCTTGCCGAAATGGAGAGAGCGGAGGCTTGAAGAGTCATGAGGGGTATCTTAGTCCCATACGTCTGCACACTCAATAGCAGTTAGTTAGCGTATAGCAAAGTGATACACATTAGCTCCCGCTAACAAGCAGTGCACATTGTTTACCCGCAGGCATCAAAGCCCAATTCTCAAGTAATCAAGACTTTTCGAGGACCCTGACGCGTTTGGCAATACATCATGGGCATACCGGGAGGACGGTAGAGATAAAAGAAAGCACTGATGATAGGTATAAAAAGCCGTGTTCGAGTATTATTAAAAGATACTGCTACTTCTAGCACGACTTTATGGAGTAGCTGAAGCTGCTTCCGCCGTAGTCGTCGAATATTCAATCTGACCCATGAGATTATCCCCGGGACACCTGTCCCTCTCAAGTTTCATGTTAAGAATGATATGCAGCTCCGGACAATACTCCATAGCTTCCTTCCTGGCCTCGGGATACTTCCAGACATCTTGATTGACCAGATCCCCACGTCCTTGAATGTTGTACCCCATCGGCTTTGAGGTTATATTATTCTGAACGGCAAACGGTCGATCCGATGTCATGGCTATCTTTGAATCCGGGAGAACGTCAAGGCGTGTGCCAAACCATGAGTCTTCACCCGCGCTATCGTTGTATCGTGATTGAAAGCTGAGGATTTGCCTGATTGCCGAGACACGACGGATGGAGAGATCGCCATAGACGGCAAGGTTCTGCTTTTCTCTCAAGCTGGACGTCTGTTAGTTGGCAAAGAAAATAAAGGGAAGATGGCTTACTCAGTGGCGCCGGCCCAAGCCCAATCCAGCCAGTCATTCAAGCTCAAATCTGAGTTTGCACATAATATACTGTCCGAGCTAAACATCAAGAGCCACTCCACGCCAGGAAGAAACTCGTCATAGAACCTAACATCAGTAAGAAGGCGATTCCTCTCCTCCCTGGATCTTATCCTCCAAGGCTGCGGCAGCTGCATCAGCTCAAGCTTGCCCAAACTCTGCTGAACCTGGATTCCAAATGCTCGCCCGACAGTCCAGACGCTCTTTTGAGATCCGATAAAGATGAAGCGCCAATCCCGGGCTACAACACCGACCATATGAAGGATTAGAGGGACGAGGAGGGGTAATTTTTCTGGCTCAATGATGAGCGCTATTTTGGACGCGTTGTAGTTCTTGCGAGGGTCGTTGTTGGGAGACCAGTCGATGCTGACTGAGGGGAGGTTCTGACGGGCGTTTTCCAAACCTGAGGTGATGGCTGGTTTTAATTGGGGGAGAATGACGAGGGCGATGAACCATCTGTGTATAATGTTTGTTATTGAGCGGTTGGGAGTGAGGTTGATGCTTACGCTAACAGTAGTGCTACGGTGGCAATGAGAGGAGTCCTCAGAGAACCTCCCCGAAGATTTGACCTGATAGAAGAGGGCATCGCTGTTTAGATCTGATAATGTGCTAAAGGGTTGGTTGAATAGAGAAATTGGTATAAGGAAAGGCAGTTGTTGAAATGGTGGTCTTTGAGCGGATCAGCTCCGCGTGGGAGAATCGGAGGAAAGATTTCTCGTTCCAGAGAAAAACCAATCTACATGTCGCTCGCTCGCTCGCTCATAATCTAGTCCGTCTTTGTCTTTAGCCAAGCAATAGGGATAAACTTGTGGCGCACTTGGGCTAGTCCATTTCGTTTTTAGGTTGGGCCAGGTTTGGCCAGATTTGCCGAGGAAAGGGATGCACTGGGCAAGGAGAATAAGAAGCATCGGGCGTGATTCTCAGTGCATTCTAGTTTATATGTCTTTGTGATTGATGAGATTCTTTCTATTACCCACTATCAATAAAACATCTACAGTCATCACAATGATTGTTACAATGTTTCAAGCGCAGCGACGGCTATCGTTACGATCACGCATCGCCATCATAGGATTAGTAATCGTGTCTGGGTAAGTTAGGCTCTGAAATGGCCACGGCAAGAGACTGGCGACGAACTGCAGCCTCCTCATCATCTTTAACCTGACAGAAGTGCCTCTTCCCGTCCTTCCAAAAATCAGCCTTCACTACGCAAACCAATCCCTGTATAACGAGTCCAAAGTCGCTCTTCTCATAGAAAACAGACCGCAACCCATCATTGCCCCTCTGGTTCTAAAGTTTATGTACCAGATGCCACCAGACTGGAAGTTTCGCTTCATGGGATCCAACGAATCAGTAGCCCACGTGAACTCCTCCGCCGCAATGCGCGAGCACGTCAAGTCTGGAAAACTGGACTTGACATACATACCTTCAAACATGAGTACGGCTGGCCAAGAGATGATATCTCGATTCTTGACGAATTTGTGGCTGTATGATACTGTGCTACAGCCAGCTGAGTTGTTACTCGTCTTTCAGACTGACTCGATGCTCTGCGCCAATAATAAACGGACTGTTGATGAGTTTCTTGGATACGACTATGTCTGCGCACCTTGGAATGTTGGAGGACGCTACGGTGGCAATGGCGGATTATCGATCCGTCGGGTGAGCAGCATCATCAGCATTCTGCAGAACCAACAGCGCGCCAACGACAGTGAACCCGAGGATGTCTGGCTGTCCACACGCCTAGGTCATCATGTCGATGGTCGAGTCGCAAATGGCTCCGTATCCCAGCTTTTCTCAGGCGAAATGAACGGAGGGCCTGGGGAGATAGTACCTGAGCCAAAATGTGATGGTGACTATGATACAGAAGAGTGCCAGCATGCGAACATGATGAAGCAGATGGAGCAGCCTGGAAGTCCGGGGCAGTGGGTGAGAGGTATAGATGATTGGCGGGATGGGTTCTATGAGCCGATGGGGTATCACATAGGG
>JABFAI010000291.1:0-27363 GCA_013266175.1 Fusarium gaditjirri
CCCCCCCCCCCACGTGATTTGAAGGGTAAAATACCGGTTCTGAACCCTTGTGCGTCGGAGGAACAAGCAAACGAACGATAGGTTGAGGAGGCGAATAATAAACATGGCCAGGAGGTTGGTCGGCCGCAAGTTCGAATCGGGCCTGGCCTTTGGCCAACACCACAACAAGTCATAGCATAGACGTGTTGTTCTCTGCCTCGCGGTGGGACATTGTATTCCACAAAATGGCCCTCTTTTCCTGCTGGAATAGTATCTAAAAATTACTTGGTTGTTCCAGTCAAGTCAAGTCAAGATCGAGAATCAGACGGAGAGGGCTTAATCCTATTCAATATCTGATGCTTGATAAGGTAACCGAAGGGCCGGGGTTGGCCGGTCCAGGCCGGGGGTGGATGTGCCGGTGGAGGTCCGGTGGATCAAGCCGGACGCCGTGAGTCCAGCCGCTGGCCTTGACGTGGTCACGCATCGATGGCAGAAAGTCATCGGGCCAATTCCCATGAGCTATTCTCCGATGATCGAACAGAAGAAGACGATGGTGGAAAGTATAGCCACGACAACCAGCACCAGATGCTCATCTTTATGAGCATGGCGTGTCACACATCCTTATTATAGCAATAATCTAGCGAGCCATGGCGGACAATCAGATGTTATTATCTGGTACAGGGAGCTGTCATGATCACTATGATGAGCGGAGCTATGTACATACTTAGACACTGAGGGGTCTGAGGGGAGGGGTAGACTATGAGGGGAAGACAGTATCAGAAGGACGGTTTTGGAGTAGCTCGGCTGCATGGCTACAAGAGAGGTCAAGACAGTGTCACCTAAGCATGGAAGTCAATGTATGGAAGCGGTTTATCATTTGTGAGGGAATTCCGGGCCAGGTTTTCTCAGTGGTGAAAGGGCTTAAGGAGTTTAGTAGAGTTGTGTCCCATAGCTTCCCGCCCAACCATCCATTCATTCGTGGCACGCACCATGGATGGATGTTAGGTTGACTGACCCTTCTAGCTGCAGGTACCAAGTTAGGACAAGTCGTTGCAAAGATGGCACATGATGCTATCACCACATGTGCACAGCATATCATAAAGGGGGAATTTTTTTTTCCCACCACCGCCTAAGTCGGAGAATCTTTATGAATTGTTTAGGTGCTTGGACAACAACGACCCTGAATAGAGCAACAGCTATGCAATTTTGGTTCAGAGCTTGAAGGGTTCAGGGGTGATCATGAGCGGGTGCTGCCGGATAGCGCGGGGCTAGTGGGCCGGCTTCTAAGTCAAGACGGGATACGCACCATGTGTCTAGCTCAGTTAACATTACCGCCAGCCAGCAAACACTTCAGGTACCACTGAAAGATGCACAAGTGCACCTCACAATTCCAGAGTACTTCCATGGCAGCTCACGACATGCGAAGCCCTATATCTCTGCCCACGATGGGGACTATGGATCTGCCCAGGCCTGACCGTGTCTGTGATTCGACCCAGGTGATAGACTAGGTATGATGCGATGTGATGCAGAACCCATGCCCTGCCCACGCACGCCCGACAGAGAGGGGATGGGTACTTGCGACTACTTCTTGCTGGACACAGGAAGAGCACGAGAGGGCCAGATGTCAGCGAGTCACAGAGTCACAGTCACAAGAGGTGCATGACAGGGCCCTTCCCTTTGACTGGTTATGAGACGCATCGGGAGGGCTGGGCTGGCTGAGACGGTGGGCGTCCGGTCATTCTCTGGACGCATCAGCATAACTTCTGGGCAGAGACATTCAGTAGACAGGCCCTAAACGGACCAGGTACCTGAGCCAGCCAGTACCTCCAAAGTAGAGCCCACCGTCGCGACGTCGCGACACCTTCTCAGGGCATCCCGTCCGGGTGATCTTCTCGCTTTAGCTGCATCTACCTTTTTCGACTCTCCCCCCCCAAACGAGCCCTCCTCTTCTTCTCTTTTACAGACAGAGCCTCCAGAGTCTCCAGTCTCCATTTCCCAGAGCAATTGCTCCAATTGCCTTGAGCAATTAACAGAACAAACAAACACAAACGTATATCCATCCACGCATCCCTGCCTCGTCTATTCGGCCCAGGGCCTCGCAATTGCATCGTAGCTTTGTCGCATTCAATACCGGATACCTGAGTTACCCTGCTATCCAGGCTCTTGTTACTACTTACTCTCACTACCTTACCGTACCGTGCCTGTCTGGAGCCACGAGGATTATTCACAGTCTTGGGTACCAATCGATCTTTGTGTGCTCTTACTCGTCTCGCATCTTGGACTTGGCCATTCATCTTTGACTCTCTTGTTTCTTGTTGTGTTGGGCGTCAAAAGTGTCGGTCCAAGCAGCAATTGACCGACTAGACTAAGGAACAGACAACTCACCATTCGACTTAGGCCACTCACAAAACCTCACCTTACCTCACCTCACCTTGCCTTGCCTTGCCTTGCCGTACCGTACGGATCCATTCAATTCTCTCTGGGCTTCCGCACGGCACTACTTTAGCTGGACAACTCACTCACTCAGTTACTCATCTCAGGGCATCGAGTCGGATACCCCTTGTTTCTTACCTTGGGTCTCCTTGGAATCCCTACCCTTTCATTCTCGACCGCCTTCTCTCATCCACTCCGCCACCTCACCCGGCCAACATTCTTGCTTGCCTCGCTGTATTTCTCGCTATCTATTTGGACCATTCTTCTCCGTGGATTTTTCCCCTTCTAATCTGTCGTTCTAATTTTTTCGGTTTTAATTTTCTCTAACAATTTGGGGTTGCTACTCTACTCCTGGTTCTTCATTACTCAACACCGCCAGCCTTGACCGATATTCCAGTCTCCCCACCAGCCCCCTCCTCTTCTTACACATTGCTCAGCCAGTAACGCTCGAGCAACGCATTTGTTCAGTTCCAAAGTCTTTGAAGATACTCCAAGACTCCAGCAATCTCGGCCAAGGCATCCGAGCGGGTACCTCACAGCAGGCAGCCGATCGGACGGTCCTGGCACTCAGAGCTCTATAAGAGACCATGACACTACCATTCGTTGAGGTGTCACATTTGGCACAGTCCTCATCTTTCTACTCGGCAACTCTTCAGCTCATTGGCCTGCGCTTCTTGAACGAGTCCCGCGAACAGAACTCGTCCATTGGGACTATCACTTACGGAATTCCAGCTGGCAAGTCTGGAGGCAAACGTGGTGACGATCAAAAAGGTGGCACGCCAGTTCTGCAGATCCGTGAGGTTTCTCGACCTTTCGAACCCGTCAAGCTCTCGACTCTGGTCTTTGCGGTACCATCCACTGATGCAGTGATTGACTTCCACGACTGCGCCTTCACCGCGAATCCGTGGCTGAGTATTCAAACTGACGGTGACCCAATCTATCCCGGCGGCCCCAGCCCCAGACCTCGTTTAGGCTTTGAAGGCGGTGAAACCCCAAGACGAGCAACAGTACGTGACCTTGACGGCAACACCATCCAGGTCGTTTATCGACAGCCTACCTGCCCTCGGGATTATTTTGGTCGAATTATCGAATGGACTTACGACGGCACCACCGCCCAGCCAAACAGGAATCGCTCTCTTTCACAACCTCAGCTTCAGCCTGTTGCTTCCGCGCGCTCGTCTTCTTCTTCCATAAACGGGCAGTCACCCTTTCAGCCCCGTCAGTCTCCTGCCAAACACGGCCCCAATACCGTCACAGCTGCCGAGATGACGCAACGTGCTGCCTCTCGTGCCGATGAGGACGAACCCGTGTCTGTTTCCCCTCGCCAAAGCTCCAATAACAACGGCCTAAGCACTACTACTGTCGTCGGAGCCATCCTCGGAGTCGCTGCCGCTGGCGCTGCCCTCACATATGGTTTTGCAAGCCACAATGCTAAGGAACGAGAACGAAAACCGAGACAGGAGTATGAGCCCCCGTCACTCCCACGACGCTCAACCTTCCCCGAGAAGGCCCCAACGGTTCACAAACTACACAATGACGAGCGTCGAATTACCTACGCTGACTATCCTCCCACGGCGTCACAATATCCGCCCAAGGCACTGCCTTACCGAGGACATGGTGGTTTTGCCCCCCAAGATATGTATCCTGAGGGATATCCTTTCCAGAAACACATGCAGAATGACTACGCGCCCCGCAAGATGCATCACGAGTCGTATCCGCCAAGGAATCTCGGTTATATAGAAGACGACAGCAGTGAGGATTCTCCAGACGAGCCAGTACGCCCCATCCAATACCTGACGCAAGCCCCTTATGATGAGGAGAATCCATGGTCAAACGAATCCCGAGCCAGAAGTCGGAGCAGAACCCGGAGTGTAGCCAAGAGTACCGCAAGGAGCGTCGCCGCGAAGAGTGCTGCTCCAAGCACCAGAAGTGTTGCGAAGAGCACAGCAAGGAGCGTTGCTCCTTCTCGGGCCCGATCGCGAAGTCGAGCCCCAGAGGAAGGATATGATACCACCCGAAGTCGACGCTCGTCAAGGCACCCTCCCCCAGAAGACGCGTATGAGTTTGTGGAAACACGTAGCCGTCATGCGTCGAGAGCTCCGGACGATGGCTTTGAGACACGAAGTCGTCGTGCGTCACGGCCGCCACCTGAGGATGGATTTGATACACGTAGTCGCAGGTCGTCGCGACCTCCGGAAGATGGTTTTGAAACAAGAAGCCGTCGGTCTTCTAGGCCTCCTATAACTGACAAGTCGAGGAGCGTCAGAGCCCGCAGCGAAGCAGGTGTTAGTCGCAGCAAGTCTGTAGTATTAGTGGACGATCTCCGAAGTGAGGCGCCTGTCGGCCGAAAGTACGACGACCGCCGAAGCCATGCCGGTTCCCGAGCGCCCAAGTCGTCACAATCAGTTGTCCGTGGTCACCGGCCTCCATATGACGATGAGCGGACATACTTTTCAGCTCGGTCACGGCCGTCCTCACGAGCTCCTCGTCGATCCTCCCGCACTGAGGTGGAGGCCGACATTATGGAAGCACCAGAGGTCCCCGAGGTGCCTGACGCGCCTGAAATCCCTTTGGATCCCGATGTCTACGAAGCACCCGACGTGTCAGACATGATGCCGAGGAGTCGGGCCAGGAGTCGGTACAACGTGCCCCGGATGGCCACTGGACCTGATTACCCACACATGGGCTACCCAAGCAAGGCTCAGAGCTACGTATCTGCCAGGAACGTTTCGCTTCCAATGAGCGGCATTGGTAGCAGCCACGCTGATTGGGATGACGACATGGTCAGTGTTGCTCCAAGTGACAGCATCAGCTGTGTGGGTGTGAAGCCGAGCAGACGAAGCCGCAAGATACGATAAAGAAGAATTACGATTTTGAGATGCATTTCTACGAGCGGCGATTAGAACGACACGATTGACGAGTTGATGGGACGGATAGAAAGCGATTCATGCATGACTAGGCCTTTTCAGATTGGTTCGACAGAATGAAATGGATCAACTAGCAGGCAGCATGTTGTTTACAGACCACAGATGGAGCTTCATGGGTTTCTGTTTCAAGGATAGCAGCTTGGATCTAATCTCATGGGGTATTTGATTGGCATATGAGGAGGCGTTTGTGTGTTACTACTATTGTGGTGTCCGGGCAGGGCCCATGGCTTTTCTTGGTGAAGGGAGGTTCTGCGATGATTTCCTGTTTCCTTGAGTAAGACGCATTGGAATATAGCAGTTTGTTTGACAAGCTGTAACTAGGTGTTGGATGTCAAGACTGGATACATGATGGAACATGAAGAAAGACAGAAGATCTTTAAGTATTCAGAGATGCGCAATAGAGACGACGCAGTCATACAAATACAGAAGACATTGGCATTGCAAGATCACTCACAGTCAGCGGTCTGTTGCCGAGTCATTCATCTACCGCCCAGAACATAATCCTTCACACCTCCGCTAGCTGCCCCTGTATTTCGCATCATCATCATGGTGCAGCCCACCCCTTGCAACACCCTCATGATCCATCAATGCTGGTGTTTTTAGTGTGGGGGTCACCATGAGCGTCACATCGATCAAGTGCAGTACGTACATATGGAATATCACCGTCTACCTACCTCTAGTCGCTAGCCCGGGCTCTGAGGAGTGATATCCCACCCTGGTTATTATAGAATTGGCCATTGGCAATTCTCACCAATTGATGGAGATTGAGGGTCAAGATGAGGAGAGACTCTCAATATTGATTGAGTAGTGAGATAAGGCTTGATAGATACCTGAGGTACCTAGGTAATCTAGCAACTTGACCAAGACAAGCTTAAGAATTCACTTGTCCCACTTGAATGCATTCATTAGGTAGCACTGCACTACCTTAGCTAGGTAGCTACCTACCTTATTCTCCAGGATTTCTGGGTACACGCCAAAGACTCACACAGGCTTTCCCCTCCGGTTCTCGGACATTTTTTCCCCTCGATCCAACCACAGCGCCACCAGTTCACACCGAGCCAAAAGAAAAGAAAAGAAAAAGAAAAAAAAAGTTGTCTCACATATACTTAAACTTACTATTCGGCATATATCGGCCTCAAATATACCGACCAAAGTCTATTTACCATTAACTTCTTCTCTCTTCATCCATTCCACATCAGTTTCATCTGCTAAACACTATGATGCCAGAGATTGGCCTTGGCGAGTCCATCCCTCCCGACACGGCACATGTGAGTCAGGACCGAGCAATTGAGTGTATATCTATCTGATGTCTTTAGGCCGTCAGTGTCTCTCTGCCAACATGGAAAGCAAATGTCGGATACGAAGAGGGCGAGGATTGGGTTGTGAACCGTATGACGACGGGTTACCCTCGGTGAGCTGAGCCATATCATATCAACTGTCGTGCTATACGAAGTACCCTCACTCACATGAAACTCTGACAGATTCTTCGTCCATAAAGGTATTCAAGCTTTCGCCAAAGACATCGTTGATCGCCATGGCAGTCCTGGTCAACAGGCCATGCTCTTCCCTACGCCGCGAGTGGCAAACCGCTGTCAAGACTTCATCCTCCAGCGAGTCTCTCCTGAGCTGGCGAGCCAGGTTCGCATCATTGACTTTACTCTGAACAAGTCAAAGGAGCTCTCGCCTGTGCTGAAGAAGCTCACTTCCACCATCTCGGCTGTAGTTTATCCCTCTGAGGTATTTCCAATTGCCAAGCAGTACTGGCAGCACACTGGCGAGGGTACGTCCAGTAGGCGTGCTGAGTTCTGCCACGGCCTGTTTAAAGATGATCTCCTCATCCCAGCTGCTCGATCACGGACTCCTCCTGAGGCCTCCCAGGGCAGGCCTTTCCGCGGTCCAAGACGCTATACTCGCCCAGGCTCAATCGATGGTATCTCGTCTCCGGCCCCTTCAACACCCAAGCAGCCTTCGCCGGAGACTCCTGTCGAGTCTCTTGAGAGCTCACGCTTCCTTGAAGAGCGTTTTGGTAGAAACCTCGATTTGTCCATGGTCGAGCGTGCCAAGTCTGCTATCCGTAGACGCATTGCTGGAGCCATGGCTCACGACGTCGATCTGAACAATGGCCCTCTACCTGCAATGACTTCCAACACTCGCGGCATGCCTAACCTTGAGGAGAGCGACGTCTACCTTTATCCTGCTGGCATGAACGCCATCTTTAATGCTCACCGTGCGCTCCTTCACGCAAGAGAGCCAGCACAGAGTATCAACTTTGGTTTCCCTTATGTGGACACTCTCAAGATTCTGCAAAAGTTTGGCCCTGGCTGTCTCTTTTACGGACACGCCTCTGCAGATGACCTCGACGATCTCGAGGCACGGCTCAAGAGCGGCGAGCGGTTCCTCGGCCTCTTCTGCGAGTTCCCTGGAAACCCCCTGTTGACGTGCCCTGACCTCACTCGCATCCGCAAACTGGCAGATGAATACGACTTCGCAGTCGTTGTCGACGAGACAATTGGCACGTTTGCCAATATCAACGTCCTCCCTGTTGCAGATGTAGTTGTTAGCAGTCTCACAAAGATCTTCTCGGGCGACTCCAATGTCATGGGTGGAGGGCTTGTTCTCAACCCCGAGAGCAAGTACTACCGCACACTCAAGACTGTCATGGACGAGATTTACGAAGACAACTATTGGCCTGAGGATGTCATCTTCATGGAGAGGAACAGTCGCGACTTTGAATCCCGAGTGGTCCGCATCAACGCGAATTCGGATGCTATCTGCGAAGTGCTGCGAACACATCCCCTTATCAAGAGCATTTACTACCCCAAGTACAATGATTCCAAGTCTCACTACGAAAAGGTCCGTTTGCCAGATGGTGGATACGGCGGTCTACTTTCGGTGGTATTTCAGCAAAAGGAGCATGCTCAGGCCTTCTTTGACGCATTGCCTCTCGCAAAGGGGCCCAGTCTAGGAACAAATTTCACCTTAGCTTCACCGTATGTTCTCCTTGCTCACTACCAGGAACTGGAATGGGCTGAGCGGTTTGGCGTTGATCCTTATCTTGTTCGTGTAAGCGTTGGTTTGGAGGAGACTACTGAACTTCAGGGCACTTTTACAGACGCGTTGAAGGCGGCTGAGGCTGTATCAGTTACGAGTTGATGATGAAAAGCAAATAAAAGTGCTGTTTTCCTTGCACGTAATCGTCTATCTGCGCTCTATATAAAGTTCATGTCATTACTGTTCCGTAACGACGCAGTCTTCCGTCGTAAATCTAAAGAACGATGTTAGTTGACGATGCCCTTTACTGGTAGACAGATGACACAGAGCTTACAAACGTCATGGTTCTTTCTGATGCAAAAGTCTGTGTCAATCCAAGTCGCTCAAGTATGTCGTGATGGTGATGATAATAGTCGTGTCCATATCTGAGCCTTTCGAGCTCACATTATGCAGCATTCCTGGTGGACATAACCAGGCCCGTAGTCCTCGATACCACGCTCAATCTCGTTCGCGCGCGCTTTCTCTTTGACCTCCTTTGCAAAATATTTCTTCATGTACTTTTGTAGCTCGTAGTCAAGATTCATCGCAGAAGCCTTGAGGACCACATCTGCTCTGCACAATGGGCAATGCTTCTCCTTTCGTCGCTGAATCTTGATGACACAACGAATACAGAATACGTGCTGGCAGTCGAGACGGACAGGTAAGTAAGCTACTGAGAAACAGACTGGGCAAAGATAGTCGTTCAGCTGGGGGACCTTGGATACGAGCTCTTGCGACATTTGTGCGCAGACATCTCGTGCAATGGTGCCTGCTAAGAGCTTGTCTGAGTGGACAACGGTAGGAAACTTTCTAGCGACTCCCAGTGCTGTACGTTTGTCAAATTCTTTGGCGATGTCAGTATCTCGGGCTTGACCAGCAGTTGGTATCCTACTTACTCTTGAGGATTTTGGCAACGGCAGTCTTGTTAAGCTCCTGGAACTGCATGTTCTTCAGAAGGGACGCATTCAAGTTAATGAAGCGGGTGAAAGCCGCCTTGCTCTCGGGAAGCTTGAAGTCACTGACGAGATTCTGCTTGGCGACCTGGTCCTGGAACCATTGCAGCTGCCTCAGAGCTACTTGACTTGAGCGTTCTCCATGGTCTTGTTCATGGGTAGCGAAGAAGATCTCAGCATCCAAATACAGCTCGAAGATTTGTCGCCATCGTGCAAGATCTGTCTTTGAAAATCGCTTCGGCTTTACGACCAGCTCAACTTCTTTTCCAAGCGCTACGATTTCCGAGTTCATGGTTTTCTCTTCCTCCATTTGCAGAGCATCAAGGTTGTTGACATCGCTCTGAAGCATCTCGAAGAATTCGGCGTCGAAAGTCAGGGGAACCTCGATGATTTCGTACGTTCCTTCGGTCGCACCAGTAGCAGGTGAGGTCGCCGAGGCTGCGGTCGAGCCATTGCTTGTAGGCCTGGGGATGGATTCTGTTTGCTCGGAGTCGCTTGCTGACGTTTCGGTAACTTTGACTGTCTTTTCGTCGGTAAGAGCAATAGCGAGCTTGCTGTTGGCTTCGTCGGCGAGCGCATCGACCGTTTCAGCGGAGGGTGCAGATGTGGCATCGACAACAGTTTCGGCTTTTGCGCCATCCTTGATAGGGTCCGATTCTGGCGATTTAGTGACAGACTCGACTTGCGCAGGTTGGTTTTGGGGGAGATTGATTGCGATCTTGTTGAGAAAGTCGCGCGTATTGGGTGCAAGCGAAGCATCGACTGGGACACCATCTTGAAGATGGACCTGTACGATGAGTTTTGGGCGGAGGTGAGAGTCGGAACCGCCTGTGGAAGGCCAGTCAGTTTTGGGCTGAGGAGAAAACCGTTGAAAACGTTGGGGTCAGTCCGTCATGTCATACCGTTGAGTTTATACTTCAAGGCCACAGGAGACGTCTCATCGGGATTGAGGAGCTCGCGCAACGTCTCGGGATCGAGTCCTAGCTCATGTAGCTCCCGCGCAACTTTCTTGAGACATTTCTTGAGCTGGCTATAGGGAATAGCATGATCTACCCAGTGAGCAGGGAAGTCTGTGAGGCTTAGTTAGACGCTAAGTAGGGTGCACAGAAGTGATAGTATATTAAATATGAAACAACCCGAATATTGGCAAAGCATGTGGATTAGGTAGATTAGACGAACCTTGAGCTCGTAGAGTCTCTTTGAAATCATGACCGAATTTCATGGTTGCCAAATTGGTAGAGCAGCAAATCCAGCATCAGGAGTTTTCGCATAAGAGAGGCACGCGACCACTTGCAGTATAAGGCAGTTGATGGCAAAAGACGGGAAGAAGAAGAGCAGAACAAGCGACGCTTAAGGCTGAAAGGCTCGGATCGCAGGAGAAAGGCAGGAGAAGGATCAAGGATCAAGGATCAAGTCAGGGAAATGCGCCGCATCAAGGAGCAGGAGAAGAATGAGTGAGTGAGTGCCATTAAGTAACCAGGTAGTGGGTAGGTAGGTAGGTAGGTAATTAATGAATGACCTCGTGCGTGGAAAAGCTCGATAATTGTATCAAAAGAGAATGGGAGGGAGGGAGAGGCCTAACTCAATGCAGACTCGCCCACGTAAATATTGGCACCGATTTCGGGTAACTCATGGTCTCTCCCCCCTCTGAATGAATGGTGTCTTCCATTTGCTTTAGTTAGAAGAGCGGGATGAGCCTGGAGTGGGCTCTCGGCAATCTCTTGCCGGCAACGGTAGAGGCGTTTAAATTGAATGATACCTTTCATGAATCAGACCAGCTACGTCGTTCGACCCTTTTCGCTGACCGAGACTTGAGCGATACTCTTTCAAGCCAGGCCTAGACCAGATATTTTCGCATTCCCCCGATCGAGTTTTACATTATCGACGTTGATGATTGGTTCATCATGGTATAATCAGTGGTGCCATGGATGAAAAAGTGGTCAGATGACTGCTTAAAAATACATACAGCCTGTATATGGCAATGCAGATCTGGTCAAAAAGTCATGATGCCAACAGCCAAGATGCAATAGATTGCCATGTCCATACAATCAATCACTGGACTATCGACGTCAAGGCCATCAAATTTCAGACGAACCGCGTCTGTGCTCTGTTAGCTCATCGATCACCCATATACCTAACTACCTAGCTACTAACCTAGGTACCAGTAGTCAGGTATTCTCTTCGGCCTCGTGTGCGATCCAGGCTTTACCATTGGTAGACCCAAGGGTTTCTAGATCATTTCCGTGAGGAACCACCAACGGTGAAATCAGAGATACAAATAGCATAGAGGCGTTGATCCGGAAAGCTCAGTCTTGTAATTTACACCGGCATTAACCTGATCCATTCACCGTACGAAGGATATCTCATAATGGCGTAAGAGCAAATTGAAGGAGAATGGAGAATCCACTACCTAATTGTTAGTCATGAATGAACCAGAGGTAGCGTAGCATTATACCTGATTGACAAGAATAGCCCGCCCGTGTGGAAAGGGAACATGTCATAGTAAGAAATGATGGCAATCAAAAGAACGACCATACCTACTATAGTCTATACCCATCAAGAATGAGACTGTCTTCCATAAACCTGTATGACTCTTTGTGAATCATCCGGCGTACAAAGTGAGTTGCATGGCGAGTAACAAATGAGCTTACACGCATCTAATGGATCTTTTCTGGAAAACGGAAATAGCGGGGATATATACTGCGGGGAGAAAGCAAATTTATTTATCTTCTTTTGGTCTGATTAAATTGTCTATCGTTGATTTTGCCCCGCGATGCCCCCCTTCAACACAAAGCTCCAACTCAGTACCTCAAATATATCATATAAATCACTCCGCTTTTTATCATCTATTTTCCGGAGACAAAAGATCCAGCCGAAGCTCTCTCTGGCCCTGTGTTGCTCACTCAAGTAGTAGTCATGGGAGCCCAACAATCTTCAGAAAGCTCTAATACTGACGGCCCAGCTCCCGTCGCAAAAACTTGTTACTACGAGCTGCTCAGTGTCGAGCGTTCTGCTACAGACGACGAGTAACTCTCTCCGAATATATCCCTCCAAGTCTTCCCACTGACCCTTTCCTGACTAGAATCAAGCGAGCTTACCGCAGAAAGGCTCTCGAGCTTCATCCTGATCGCAACATCAATGATGTCGAGACCGCCACACGCCGCTTTGCCGAGGTTCAAACCGCTTACGAGATCCTGTCTGACCCTCAAGAGAGAGCTTGGTACGACTCACACCGCGATGCCATCCTCAGTGGAAGAGACTGCGACGATAACGGCCAACCTACTACGTTCCGCAATGTGCGGCTCACATCGGCTGAGGAGATCATGGGCTTGATCCGCAAGTTCAACGCTGCAGTACCCTTCGATGACGAACCTACAGGTTTTTACGGAATCTGCAGGGAAACTTTTGAGCACTTGGCCATGGAAGAGGAGGCTGCTGCTGACAACGACGACCTCGATGTCCAGGACTACCCAACTTTTGGATCCTCTGGCGACGACTACGAGGATGTCGTGAAACCGTTTTACAACGCATGGACTGGTTTCGCAACCGTCAAGTCGTTCGCATGGAAGGATAAATATCGACTTTCCGATGCCCCCGACCGTCGTGTCCGCCGTTTGATGGAGAAGGAGAACAAGAAGATGCGGGAGGATGCCATTCGCGAGTTCAACGATGCTGTCAACTTCCTCGTCGGCTTCGTGCGCAAACGAGACCCCAGATACCTGCCCAATTCGCAGACCCAAGACGAGCGCCAGGCTTCCCTTCGAAATGCTGCTGCAGCCCAGGCTGCTCGATCGCGTGCTGCGAACCAGGAGCGCATGGCATCATTCGAGGTTCCCGAATGGGCCCAGGCTCGATCCGACGACAATGGAGCAGAGGGAGGTTTTTCAGAATCTGAAGAGGAATCAGAGGTTGAGATTCTGGAGTGCGTCGTATGCAACAAGTCGTTCAAAAGCGAGAAGCAGCTTGAGGCGCACGAGAAGAGCAAGAAGCACATCAAAGCTGTTCAACAACTTCGTCGACAGATGAAGCGCGAAGGTGCTGAGTTGGAGATTGATGAGGTGTCATCACCACATGAGGCAAATGCGACCAAGCAAGAAGATGTTGCAGCACAGAAAGACAATGTTAAAGAGGGGTCCTTAGGATCGACTCAAGGTGAAATTGTATCACCTTCTCCAGCGGGTTCGTCTCTTGCCGCGACACCTGCTGGGTCTGCGGACGCATCAGATGACACCGACTATGCACCCAGGGATGTTGTCGAGGAGAGAATAACTTCAGCCAGCAAACTCAAAACGGCGGGCGAAGTTACCAACGAAGACGATGAACTATCAGCATCAGTGCAGGATCTGTCTGTTGATGAGCCTGCGCTGGGCAAGAAGGTCGGCAAGGCCAAGGCGAAGCGCGCCAAGAAAGCTGCGGCTGCACAGTCGCAGAAAGAAGAAGAAGTATGTTGATTGACGGTCATCCCTCTGATACAAGCTGATAACAGTTCATAGCCACGGTGCGGAGTTTGTGGAGAGACTTTCGCTTCTAGAACCAGGCTGTTCGTCCATATTCGAGAGGAAGGGCATGCGGAACTAAAATCAGTGACTGGTGGAGGTAAGAAGAAGAAGAAGAGGTGATTAAGAATCTAATGCATACGATATGCATATTGCATTCGACCATATCACCACTCGGCAGGTAACATCAGACGAAAGGCAGCGCGTGAAGAACGGGTTGTATCACGCAGCCTGAAACGACAAAATCGTGATAAAGAGGGTCATTCAAATCGAATTCAATGTCTATCCCGACGTAACGCCTGGTCCTGCCAATCATTATGGGGTGCAGGAAATTACAGCCAACAAAAAAAAAAAAACCGCCGGGCCCAATAACCAATCTAGGCCTCCTGAATGGTATCCGTATCGTCGTCACTTAGCGTCTCAACTTCGTCAATTGCGCCTTCACGGCCCTCGCTTGAGCCTCCGTGGACTGCATTTCGCTGCGCCACGTGAATAATCGACTTGCCTTGAACGTGCTTCACGCTACGCTTCCAGTCCTGCCAGTCCTCCTCGCTTCGAATCAGAAATCCTATTAGCATACTAGGATCCATCTCGCGGACATGGATGCGGCGCAGTCGAGCAGTATGACACGATTCTATCTCTTCGCTGGTGTAATCCATTGGGTTCTCGTGGTACGGGAGGGCGGGCCTCGTATGATGAGGATCAAGGTAGAATAGGAAGGAACCTTGCGAGCCGATGAAGTAATGGGATGAGGATGGACGGCCTCTGCGCATGGTCAGTACTATGAATGTACGAAAAGTAGCATGCAGTACTCGCCCTGCGATACCAACGGATTGCGGCATCTGGAGAGCTGCAATCAAAGCTTCCCAATAGACGGGGGTTATCTTATCTAATCCCAGCCGAGTTCCTACCAATACAAGCGTGGGGTGGAAGGCTTCGCCGGTTGGATTCGCAATTTTCATAAAGTCATCTTCGTAGACATCAGGCCCATCGCCAGTGGAGTATACCCTGATTGAGGGCTCGTGTGAGTTCGCCAATGCTCTTCAGGTTGTATGTTAGTACGGATATCGTGTGTAACGGTGGTGGGAACTTGGACGTACTGGATACAGCGGGCTGTTGCTGATGGACCAAACCATTCACCTGGATACTTGCCACACGCGCTGGCACCATGTCGGACAAAGCTGTGGATTGAGTATGGAGCTCTTGGATCATCGGCGAAATCTTTGAGGATTCGACATTCTTCTTCTAGCGATTGTCCCTGACGCCAGTCTGTACGACGTTAGGCGTGTGATATAGTCTCGTGTGGCGGACGCTTTGACTTACCTCTTCCGAGGCGAACGAGTGCGATGGTGTTTGCAAGTAGACTTTGACCAGACCGAATCATGCATCCCCATCCGCTGTCTGATGAGAATGGTCTCTGGTCCCCTAGTTGGCTCTTGAGTCTCATGGACAATGACAGTGAAGATGTGGCTTGGGGGTTCGTGGAACGAGGAATGGGTTCGAACTCCGATCTGTAGGTCATCCATATCCTTGATTCAAAATCGGTTATGAAGCCAGATGGCCATCCACCGTCATTCGACTGGTCGCCATATGCTAGTGATGATGAGAAACTGCTCGATATTGATTCTGGTGGGGTTTCTGGAGCATTTGTCGGTATATTGGGCGATCGAGCTGTATCCTTATCTTCGGTGTCCGACTTTGGTGCTGGGGGGGGCGTCTGGGGATTTTGTTCATCGGACTTTGTGTTTTTCTTGTCGCTTAGCTTGTAGGAGCGTCCAAGACACCAGACTGGGTGATCGTGGGCAACGTCGTTGGTAGGTTCTGGATCCCAGAACATCTGCACGATCCGTCGATACCGTCCTAGGTCGACATTGGCCATGGCGTTCTCCATGTTGATAGACATGGATCTCAAGTTTTCATCTGTTTGCTCGCTCGTTATAGAACCGGGGGACTTGGGAATGAGATACAATAAAAAAATAAGAGAAGTGCCTCGACAAGGAGGCAACATGAGGCTTCTCGTGGGATAGAAGGCAGCGGACGGGAAACAGGCAGATGGGGTCCTGGCAGTGGGGAGTCAGCTGGGGCCGGCGGCCGGCGGGGGAGATACAACCCAGTACCTGGCTTGTGACTCGCACCCAGAGGCCAGCCCATGAGAAGCGCTGGGGTGGACTTCGGTTCCAGTGGAGCCAATACTGGCTGTAGGTACTCGGTACCAACCCACGCGATTTGGGATCTGATGCACGGGCCACCCGTGACACGTCGCGACGTCAGGCTCAATATCTGTTGAATTACTTGAGTTGAGCTCTCATAGCCTGTAGTTGATAGAAATGCTAGAGGTTTATATGCTTCTACACTTATATACTCTGTTTACACGTATGCATACGCGTTTTTCTATACCCCCATCTCTTCTTGTCAATATGGGAGTAGACATATGGTTTACAGAAAAGTCAACTTACAACATAACAATTGATCATCATGGTTCACTAGAATACTGAGTAAAACACGATACAGTCAGTTTGTAATGTATATGCACTTTAATATACATAAACATAGCCTATAGATAAATAATGTATATGAGAGAATATGCTTATATAGGTATTGAACACTTTATTTTACAATTACTTCTGATTGAAAAGTCCAGTTCTCGATATTGCTTGACGTTCCCACCCTATACCCAAAAATGGGTGACTGCGAATTCATCGGTACGTATCGTGACTGCCTGGCGGCCCTGCCTCATGCCTGCCTGTAAGCTTTCCCGCAAGCGCTCAAGCGGACCCGCTAACTAATACCGCCTCCCGCCTGCATCACAGCTTCTTTCAATGACACTTTTCTAACACGGATCTCCACTATATTTTCCGAGCCAATCGACAGAACAGTATCTACGCAAAGTCCACCGCGGGGGGTGACTCGTTTTCTTTGCCATCCAGCAAAGATCTAATAACACCTTTCTCTCACCCCCAACACAGCGTTATTTTTATTGTGCTTAACCAGCTATAAAACTCAATCGGAACGTCACATTCGACTCTCACCATGACGGCCACCTCTCCCTGATCTTGCTATGGTCAAAAACAAGAGGGGCGCTCCCGCTTCCCGTGGCGCAAAGAACGCCAGGGGAGGACGAGGAGGTAGGGGAGCCTTTCGTGGAGGTGGGAGCTATTCATCAACGCCACCCCGAGTCAACTTTGTCAGAGAAGAAACTGGTACGGATCACCTTGAGGCGCAATGCGCACACGCTAAAGTGCCTGGACGCTGACCTGATCTATCACAGCTGGGTTCACACTTGCCGACGAAGCTCGCCAGACTTCGCAACATGACCATTCTACATGGGGCAATTCCAGTCTACGACTTCGACCAGTCACTTTCGTCAGTGCTGGACCTAGCGAACCTCTGAAGCTCTTGGATGCGATCGTTGACCCAGCCGACGGGAAATTAGAAGCACTGACCGAAGCGGAAGAAGTGCACAAAAAGAAAGAGGAAGTAAAAGATGACCAATTCGATGAACAGAGCTTTGAAGAATTGACCGATGAAGTTGGGTTTATAGGCCCCGATGACCTCGAGGAAGCCATCCAAGCTGAGACTGTACCCGAAGAAAGCATACAACATGAAGTACCATTCTTCTTTGATCTCACAGGAGACCAGCTGCACAAGAAGAAAGATCTACCTCCTGTGCAGATACCAGATAGACCATCATCGAGGAGTAGCACATCGAGCGAGGAGGTGCTTCTCTTCAAGGGCCGAGGCGCGCAGAGAAACGTACCATCTGTGCCTAATATCGACATGGTACAGATGCAGACTGAAATCTGTGCTATGGAGCAGGCCATCATCGCTGAGCCGGCCCATTCAGCACAATCACCAGCTCCTGAACTGCAAACGGAACCAATCCGCAGCAAAAACCTATCCAAGAAGGAAAAAAAGCAGAAGAAGCGTGAGAAGCGCAACGCGAAAACCAGATTTGATGACGAGGAGGATGCCATTCTCGCCGATTACATCGCCAACCTCAAGGAAAACACTGAAGCTGATGATTACTTCAAGGAACTGCTTGAAGGTGGAAGACCCTGGGACGGTAGTGGCGTATCCGAGTCAGCCAACGCTGCAGGAGATGACACGGATGATACAGACAATGCTGAAGCGACCAATGGAGATGAGGGCCCTAGCGAGATCGACGATGAGACACTCGCAAGACTGATCGCCGGCCAGCAACTTGGTCAAGATCTGGGTATGGAGGATGTACATTTCGGGGACTCTTCGAGCCGCTCCGACTCAGACGATGATGACACTGGCAAGAGGACGAAAAAGCTCCAGGAATTCGACGATGATTTTGATTTCATGGATTGGGATCGCCCCAGCCTGCGTCAGCGCAAAGGCAAAGGCGCTCGAGCCCAGATCAGCTTCAGTATGTCCGATTCCGAACTTGAAGCATCTCTCCAAGCCAGCTGGAAGAGCGACCGTCTCAAGAAATCCGAGCGAAAGAAACAGCGAGAGGAAATGCGTGCCCTTGGCATGCTAGGCAAAAAAGACGCTGACGATCTGCGGGTCAAATATCCAGATGGAATGAACATGGACCAAGTGGCAGATGAGCTTCAAACATTCCTGATGGGTTCTGACGAACAGTGAGTTATCACTAAGTTACCTGTGACTTTTAACTGACTAGTTACAGACTTAATTTCCCACCAATGGATAACAATGCGCGCAAGATGATCCACGAGCTGGCGAGCAAGTTCAAGCTCAAGTCCAAGTCGATAGGAAAAGGCGACCAACGAAGACCTACACTTCATCGAACGAAGCGTACGCCTCCTTACGTCCCAGCAACATTCGACCAAGCTCTCAAGCGCGTCAATCGCAAGTATCTTCCTCGGTCGGACAAGAAGGGCAAGAAAGGGAATCGCTTGCCGCCACGGGGAGGCGGCACTTCTGTCGCGGCCGCTACATATCAAGACGGTGAGGTGGTTGGTGCTTCAGCGCCAGAATTGGGTATCAAGAATCGTGGAAGAGCGATGCTGGAAAAGATGGGTTGGAGTATGGGAACTGCGCTCGGAGCCTCGAATAATAAAGGCATCATGCAACCCGTTACTCATACAATGAAGCGATCAAAAGCTGGACTCGGATAAAGGTTGATTAAATGCTCATGACACGTCAAGGAGTTGGAGGAATGCAACACACTGTAGAGATTAGAAAGCAGTTGCACCAGACACACATGCGACAGTAAAAGGATGGGACACAAGGCTTATGTGCACGAATTCATTTGATCGAGACCCTATTCTCGATGTTTATTGTACAACCGCGAACCCCGTTGCCCGTGTGTGAAGACATTGCCCCCAGGAAATAAAACAAAACCATCCGTAACGCATTATGAGGCCCCTAAAACAGGGCTGGATCCCCGTGAAACCTCAGACTCATGACACCCTGATGCCACGCGTGAAAAACCAAATGCCCAAAACAAATCAAGCCATCAAAGCACTTATTTCGTCGAGGAAGAGTACTTAGTGACGGCCTTGGTGCCCTCAGAGACGGCGTGCTTGGCAAGCTCACCGGGGAGGATGAGACGGACAGAAGTCTGGATCTCTCGGGAAGAGATGGTGGACTTCTTGTTGTAGGCCGCAAGCTTAGAAGCCTCGGAAGCGACGCGCTCGAAGATGTCTGGACCGCAGGTCAGATTAAGGCGGACTAGAAAAGTAGACGAAGCGACATACCGTTGACGAAAGAGTTCAGGATAGACATGGCACGGTTGGAGATACCGGTGTCGGGGTGGACCTGCTTGAGGACTGAAGATGCAAATCAGTAAACGCGCTACCAAAACAAGACGCGACAAGGCGCGATTGAGATGGACATCGGAACTCACCCTTGTAGATGTAAGAAGAGTAAGTCTCCTTGCGGGTCTTGGAGCGCTTCTTCTTGTCACCAGAGGCGGCGGTCTTCTTGCCGGCATCCTTCTTCTCAGGAGCCTTTGAGGCAGTAGCGGGAGCCTTAGAGGCGGGCTTCTTGTCAGCAGCCTTGGGAGCCATTTCGAAAGATAGAAAAGAGGTTGGAAAAAAGTGAGTTGGTTGCGTCGATTGAGTAAGAACTCGTGCGTTGAGTAAGTTGGTGAAAGGCGAGAAGATGCTGTTGTAGATGGGAAGTTGATGGCGAGAAGAGAAGATCGGGGAGTGGGTTGGGTTTTTGTAGCTGGCGCGTTGTCGGTGTTAGCGGGTTACTGATTGCCTGGGGGGTGTGCGCACGCGTGCTTGCTTCAATTGCGCGGGCCTGCCTACCACCGAGTGGAGGTGATCTTAGGACCTGCCAGGCCAGCCCCTCTTTTCTGTTGCTGCTGGTGAAATAAAAATTGGGTGACGGTTCTTTTTTTTGATTGGCTCTGTGCACTCACAATCAACCTGTGAGCTTTACAAAGTCGGCCCCCCCACAACATCCTTTCCGTCATCGTTTGATGGGAGCATCCATTCCCATTCCCATTTTCGCGTCGTGGTCTCTTTGCTTCCTTCATCCTCTTCCTTACACCTCCCAGCTCCCGCGTCTCAGCCCGGGTCATTCTTCTCTTGCTCTTTTGACTTCTTTCCTTTTACATATCACTTCTACTCATAGTATAGATGCTCTCATCCAACACATGTTACTTGAATCCACCATGTCCATCTTGTAGACCCGTTTAAGATGTCGTGATGACTCCAGATGTGCCCAATTTTTGACGTGACAGCCTTGGAGACCCGTAGTGGGCATAAAATCTATGTAAATTAAGCTGTATACAATCCAGATCCAGGTCGCTTGCGCCCAGATTCGTTGGAGCATCCCTGCCTACGCGTCCGTCTTTCTCATCAACGCGCCCGTTCCGTCACGAAGGAAGGCTCCGGACTGTGGCCCGTCACGGCCGCAACGCATCACCATTCGGTGTCGGCCGTCTTGAATCCTGAGGATACCGTCCCGGCTTCTCTCCACATCTGCATCCATTTGAGTCCCGAGACGGAGGTCTATAAGGCTATTGGCTCCGTCATGACCGGTTCTTGACGGATCTCAAAGAGATCTGATAACGAAAAGCCGGGGATTTTGATTTGTGGACCGTTCACACATGCAATATACGTCACAATACCTGAATATGGGGTTCATGGAGTCAAATTGAGGCTTAAATCTATCTCTAAGTAAATTGAAGTTATATACACCTTGAGAAGGTGTATATGGGTCAAATCAGGATGGGAAAAACTCATAAATATGACTTGTTATGACGAAGATGGATCAAACCTCATAAAATCAAAAGAATATCATACCAAAATGGGTCCAAGAAAAGGGTCAAAGATCAGACCAAGTTGGAATAACAACTTCAAACAGACCAGGTGGAGGAATCAAGTCCAAAAAAAATCACGCAAACGAGAGCGCGACCAAGCAACAACAGAGCAACCGGACCAGGCCAGTTCAAACGAGATGAGCTGGACCTGGCAAAAGTTGTCAAACGTGGGAGACCAAAGGTTTCGGAAAACTGCAGTGACTGACTGATTGTGAGTGTCCAACGTGTCCTCCAATCATCAAATCGCTCCGCACACAGCAAAAAATGAAGACAGGAGGAAAAATGAAAGAGGAGGACGAAAAATCTTGTGGTGCGGGCAAGGTGAGAGGAGAAGCACGATAACGCGCAAGTGATCTTGGTTGGAGAGATCAGACTTGAAATGGGCGCGCGGGGGCCAGGGCATACATAGAAAATCGGTTTTATTATTTCGCCGGGGGCCATTTTAGTGGATCATCTACCACTAGCCAGTCACAAGTGTTGCAGGCGCGCCAGGGGTGCCCGATTTATTTTTTAATGCGTCGAGGAGCTTGGTTTCCCAATTTCGCCAAATTCGGCTAGCCCCAAATCGCGTTGCCTGCTGCGAGTGAGTGATCTGGGATCGAGCTCCCGACGCGCGAAAAGTACTTAACCTCTACGTCCCCCGCCAACTTCAACTCTTCCACTTCTCATCAACCAATTGTCATCACTACCACTCTCTTCGACTCTTCCATCCATCTCAACAAAGTCTTTCAGACTCCTCAATCACCTCTTTTTAATCCACTACCCCAAACCACCCAACCTTCAAAATGACTGGCGGCGGAAAGTCTGGCGGCAAGGCCTCTGGTTCCAAGAACGCGCAATCGTAAGTCTTGCCTATTTTGACGCGCCTTTTTCAATCGCGTCTTTCGCTTGATCCCATGCTAATACTACTCCAGGCGATCTTCCAAGGCTGGTCTCGCATTCCCTGTTGGTCGTGTCCACCGTCTTCTCCGAAAGGGCAATTACGCTCAGCGTGTCGGTGCCGGTGCTCCCGTCTACCTCGCTGCCGTTCTCGAGTACCTCGCTGCCGAAATCCTCGAGTTGGCTGGTAACGCTGCCCGTGACAACAAGAAGACCCGTATCATTCCCCGTCATCTTCAGCTCGCCATCCGAAACGATGAGGAGTTGAACAAGCTTCTGGGTCACGTCACCATCGCCCAGGGTGGTGTCCTCCCCAACATCCACCAGAGTACGTTCTCTTATTTGCATCACCACTTTGCATCACCACTAACATCCCTTCAGACCTTCTGCCTAAGAAGACGGGTAAGACTGGCAAGAACGCTAGCCAGGAGCTGTAAATGGTTCATTTGGTTCTTGTTTTTCCATGCGATGGCTGGTTGTTTGGGTTGTCATGACAAAGGGGTCACGGTTTAAGGGTTCATACGGTTGTTTTTCATCAGTTTATTCGCGCGTTAGGGTTGTACAATAATCCCCCACGGCTATGGTCATGAAATAAGAATACTTCAAAGACATACACCATCGCCTGTTCTCACTGAACGTTTTCGCCATTTGATACTATCATGTCTTTTATTGACTTGAACGCAGCAAGTCGACCGTTTGCAAGCGTTCCCTTGTGATCCGCATATTGCTTCTATCCAACCATTTGCTTGCGGTGATTGGGTTAATAACATTCATCATCGATAAAATTCCAGCCGCTCGAAGAGTGTCGGTAAGTGCTGAATTTTATGTGGTTGAATCTCAACCTCGTTCGCACTGATATGGTACTTGAATGACCAAATTCATTTGATTCATGCTACAGCCCTCTCCGCGAGCCCATCTGTATCCTCTTCTATGTACATATATCCTCTCGTACAGCCCAAATAATCCAGTCGAGTTTTTAGTGTCGGTTGACAGGGTGTGGGGGAGCTGTTCACATATCAGTTTCCGGATTATCCATGGCTGGGTGCCACCGGGTTGGGTACTCACGGTCGAGAACAGGCGACGGGAGGTTTCGCTCGAACTTGGAACCTACGGCGATATTATTAGCATTCTGCACATGACGACCCTTGCTATATGCTGGCAGGACACACCTCCGGGGGCTGTCGGGGGAGTATAAGGGTCGGGGTGCTTCCAGCTCTCTAGCAGCTTCTCGGTCTCGGTCAATAGAGCCTGTACATCGGAATCAGCGCCGTGATCATCTTCCAGTCGCCAATTGGTGACAAACCCTTTGATGCCGGGGATCGGTGACATTGCGGTTGGCCTCGAATAGTGAGCGAATATACATAGCCTGGCCACGCCACAGGTGTCGATGGACGGCCCAATCTAGCGCCAGCTTCAATGAGCGGCGGTAGAGGGATCTGAATATGATGACTGTCAGCGCATGGAGCTCGATGAATCGGAAATCGCTGGGCCGGTGGTTCGGGAGGAGGTAAAGGTTACTGACAAGGCAGCTCGTCGCGTCGACATGGTTTGTGAGGTAGTGAGAGTACGCGTGACCGGGCCCAGTCGAGAAAGGCTCCTCGCTATCGGGCAATTGGTCGGTTTTCGCGGGGATATCTGCCGTCTGGCTTTCGCTCGAGGGTTTCGTTGTTATGCTGGCCGTCTAGGTCGAGGTTGGGATACCACGAAGAATGTCGACAATGACGGCAAAGATTTGGTGCCTTGGTGCCTCGTTCCGATGAATAGCCGACCAGCTTGGCCTACCCTGTGCCCCAAGACAGATATTGATTCAATGCATTACTGTTCGATAGGCTCCTGAACAAGCTGCGCGGCCTTATTAGGGCTTCTATGTGTTAAATATATAATTTAATTAGTTATAACCCTAATAAAATCAAGCTAGCGGCTCGATCTTGATATTTCTTTCAAGGCTACTGATTTACATGTATCTAACAAGAATGTACTAGGTAGTACCTGATGAGTGTGTCAGGAGATAATGTCAAGCTGCTACTATGTTGGTAACACTGAAAAAGGTGGGGTACGACAAATTAAAGCAAGTAAGAATTGGTATTCCTTGAGTGAGCCTTAAAAATTCATTATTACTAGTATTAATATAAGTTATTTAAATAGTGCCAGAGACAGCCTGGTACAACAGCAATTGAAGTGCATGGACCAATATCTGAATTAGTTTTATGTGACATCCTATTGGTTGCTCTTAACTGCCAGAACAAGGTAGCTTCGAGCTGAAACTAGGGAGATAGCCGCGCCACATATCGCATATTGAGCCACACTCACAGTACTTATACACTCTAGCAATCACTGAACGTGTGCATTGTACGAAAGACTCTGGTACTATCATTGAGCACTCGAGCCCGAGATCTCCACTAAGCTCAATTGTCGTGGTGTATCTGGTCAAAGACTAGCTGAGCTGGGTATCGTGTATATTCAGCATTACGTGAAGGCATGAGACGTAACCGTGTTCATGGCATCTTGAATCCAGCAACTTTAGACTACAGGGGGAGCAACGACAAGCACTCAGTGAATCCGGTCATTTGAGCTGACATAAGACTTATATGAGCAGTCTACTCGAGTCTTACCGCTGGCGCACTGAACGAGATGTATGCCGAGTTGGCTGATTCAGAGCGGATATTGGAAGACAAGAAAGGGACACGCAGGTCATTTGTCTTTGTTAATATGAAAACTTTCAACATCCAGCTTTACTACATTTCGTGTTGAACAGAATGGGTACATTTAGAGTCCAGCGGAATGTCACTCGTACAGTACCACAGAGCAATGTCTCCTAAACATGGTTCATGCAAGCCAATCAACGAGCAAACTGACAACTACTTCACCATTTTACCGAAACAGTTATGTAGTAAATCTAAAAGCCAGAAAGGATACAGCGACATGGAGCTATATATGATTCTCTATGGCCTAAGTGAGGGTGAATATGCAGCTGTACCCAGGGCGACGGTGAAACCTGTGAAGCATGGAAGGCTTTTGGATGTGGGAACAAAAGAAGAGTTTTGTCGATATTACACCAAGGAGCTACAGTCATACTGATAGGTTGTCCACCCGAAATTGGAAGCTGGGCGAATGTCTTTATATCTTGGGTCCGGCTCGGGGCTAAAGTTAAACACCGCAGGGTAAGCTTCTCAAGTCAAGATCAGTACAGTCATGCTCCCTAGAGGCCTAGTGCCCATTTTGAATTGAAGATTGTACTGAACTCCCGAGAGAGGCTTCATTACATCTGAAAAAGTAGCACATACCTTCAAACCGCGGATGAAGGACGAAGAAGCAAGACTAGATACAAGTCTAAAAAGACATAAACGGACAACCTGAACTTGGGAGAATGTCATAGACAGTGATAAGATTCGCGAGGAGTCACATAAAAGAATAGCTCCCAGAGTACAGGGTCTCAGTGCACTCACGTTACCAATATAGCTAGCATAGAAGACTTCAGCATCACCTAGGAGTGTTAGCACTTAACGATTTGTACTATAAAAGTGGCTCATTATGCACGGAGTACTCAATTAATGCGAATTCTATGCTGATATTGGATTTATGCTTGGATTGCTCTCGGACAAAAGCCCGTTTCAAGGAGTCTGACTCACGGGTGAAGTTCTTTCTCCCCGATTATTGATATTGTCACAGGGGGCAGGACGAAAGACCAACAACACCAACAGATATGATAAGCAATGTGAGAGAAATCTGATGGCTCAGATATACAGTTACTCGATAGCGACATCGCCAGACGATGAAGTGTTGGAAAAGGGGGTGCCGCTGCTAACTTGGAAGTAAAAGGTATTATCAGGAACAATCAGACTTACATCCACGACCACTAGACCCGATGGCGATAAAATACAACCCCAATATACTTCTATGTACCATAGTTTAGACATTAAGTATAAGCAAAAGTCTGTTAGACACCTCTCAATATGACCAACACTATGAATCATGCCATAAGAGTTGAAACGAAGAAAGACATTGACAGAGACTGAGTGATTGTGTGTAAGATATAAACTGAAACGCCAACCACAAGCCGAATCGCGACGCTGAAAGGCGAGTGTAAAGGACCCCAAGAGGAGAGCTTGTTCTTCTGCCATGCTCCCCGGAGGAGCCACACTGGAGTCTCCGAGGATAGCAGAACTATAACTGAGAGTTACTGAACAATTCTATGTCACTGCTTATCTACTAGTACCCAGGAAAGTGTGACCAGGGTGCAAGGTTACTACACAAGGCCCGGACTTTGGTCTTGGTAGGGGCAAGGGGAATGTTTACGCAAAACAACCTGTCATCCTCTAATAGACAGAAAAAGCTAAATAGTTCCCACTGAAATAATCCAAAGACTGCTGCTGTTGCAGAGGCAGAATAAATAGTAGAAGAGTGCAAATAGAGGACGAGAGTGGCCTTGGGAGATGAAGTTACAGCAAGCAAAACCAGCACAGACTAGGCGAGAAGACTCGTATTCTTATTCATGTAGCTCAACCGACCAAATCTGACTTGGTTATCAATCTTGCTAGTATTGCACCTCGGAGTCTTCCTGAAATATTGGTCAGTCCGACTACACATACGCATCCATGATACAAAAATCCGAAGCACTCTGTTGTACCTTGGAAGACGGACGAATCTCAACAAGGAATTGAACGAGAGGTGGGAGCGCACCCAAGAGCTAAGCGACAACATTCAAGATACTGCACATGGAGCGAGTGAAATCGGTCACTGGGCATCATCAGCTCATGCTCAAACTTGGCCGAGAAAGGCCATAAGGCCAGCCCAAGAGAAACCAATATGGGAAGTGGGCATTCTTTTTTAACAAGAGTTGAAATCGAATTAGTACTTGCCCGCAAAGGGGGGGGCTTTCACATACATTTGATACGAATCAAACCTCATCACTGTACTGTCCGAGGCCAAAGGTTTATGAGCGAATGGTAAGCCGGATTATCTATGGTGGTTAAAAGCTTTGTGCTGGAGATGCGTTACTAGGCGTAGCTACTGAAGGAGGACTAGAATACGTTCAAACCACTGATTGGTAAGGCGTCTGAAAGCCATAAGTGGTAAAGGAAAGAAGGAGGTATTCAGTAGAGAAGATATCTCTATATCCTGTCTAGGCATCTTAGCACTATGAGGAAAAAGCTAATATTATATTAATATAACTAAGCTAGACTGATAGTTATAATAAATTTAATATTTTACTTCTTTATAAGTAATAAGAATTAAAATATTTTTAATTACTATTTATAATAAGAGGGTTATATAGTTATATAAGCTTTATTTTAATTTAAATTATTATTCTTTTATTAATTTTACTTTATTTATTTTTATATATATTTTTTCTTACTATTAGTCTTATAAAGCTATTAAGCTTTTAGCTTTTCTATAAA
>JABFAI010000292.1:0-25901 GCA_013266175.1 Fusarium gaditjirri
GCCCAGCCCAGCCCAGCCCAGAATCCAGATACGATGCTTCAGTGCAAGGCTACGTACCCCCTGCTGACTCCTCCAAACCTTTCCCATCTGAGCTGTTAAACCCATGTCACCGGCTTCTCGATGCTCATCGCCTATTGAGAGCCCTGACTGACAGGGAACCAAACTTTGGAAGAGCTGGGCCCAGGCTTAAAGCGGAACGGAAAGTTGAATGAGGAGATTTTGGAGAGAATGAGAACAATACAGAGTTTGAGCTTCGAGTTTGATTGCTAGCGAAAAAGAAACGTGATCGGCAAAAACGATGAGGTCAATGAATTGGAATGCGGGTAAAACAAACAAAGCCAAAAAAAAAACTTCGGAGAGTGATGATCTTCGCATCCAATAGCAGGAGGGGGAGCTAGAGCTTGCTTCCATGTGAAAGCGAAGCTGGGAGCTTCATTTCCAGGGAAATGCATGCATTCCAGTTCTTACCAATTCGGGAGCTACACAAAACGGTTTTCCAACGCTTGAGCCACAGAAGCATAAAACTGATTGTGTCTTGGCTTGCATAAATAGAATAGAATAGACAACAATAGGAATTATGTTTGTGTATGTATAAAGTGCTTATACAAACACAAACTCTGAATTGACTTTGCACCGTCATCGATTAGCAGCTGTCGAGGGAAGACCCTGGCAACAAACTACCAAAGTCTCTCGGTCATGGATGGATGGAGACTGGCTCTAGCTGCTCTACTTTGGTTTGTTGCCTCTTTCAGGGTCCATGCGGTTCCCACCAATCGAATATCGTTCGTACAGTCCTGCTATTGCAGTTTGCGTTTGACTCAAAGTTAGTTAGGTCAGAGTTCAATGCTACTAGGCTTTCCTCTGCCCGTGCGTGGTCTGCAGCCATTGTTTCGCCTGTCTATAACGTCAATAGCAATGTGATTGTTTCGGGCTGCCGTTCGTGTCGATCATGTAAACAACACAGACAGCCTCATCATTCCCCTTGCACATCGTGACTCTCTCGCTCTGAACAAACCCAGCCACTGTAAGCCTTTGATGTTTCATTAAACCTCTGTGCTTGGGCTTTAGACCCAACCTCCTCCCCCACTGGAAGCCCACCGCGGAAACACGGCCCCACTTCCTTGAAGCCCTCTGTAGGGGGAAAAAAAACAGTGTAAAATCCTGTACGTGCTGTAAGCGTCCACTGTAAGCTGCTGTACGGTCTCACAGCATGCCAAGCAGGTTTGAACAGCTGCCAGTCTCTGAGCCAGTGGATTCACTGGGTTCATCTCCTCATCAGCCTGTTTTCCCACGTCACAGACTGAACCCTTGTCGAGAGTTGCAGCAGAAAAGAAACAATTAACACCAGCCGCGAGAAGAGAAACACAGCAGCGCTTCGTCAGGGCTCTTCCCCCGCTTCCGTGCCCCAGACAGAGCCTGAACGAACGTCAGCCAACCTTTTTATCCCTGCAGTCGAACAAGAGGTATACGCAGCTTCGACTGCACTGCATGTTGAGAACGCAACGTCGGGTAGGGTTAATCCATCACCGCCTGTCATTGAAGACTCCATTATGCAGTTGGAGAGGGATCATTGAAAAGAGGCACAACGGAACGACCCTGTACCGAAAATGAGAGCCACCTCACCGGTCATCAAGTCCTCCACACAGCATCACCTCACCCTCCACTACCTACCTACCTGTAGACAGACGTGCGTACATTATATTACATTGCATTACATACGCATATTTTATACATAGGGTACAACACCACGATACACCTTATCACATTAAAGATACAGCCGCGGTTCTGAGCAGACGGCCAACACTTCATATGTAGTCGCGCCCAATCCTCGGTTCAATAACACGTGGACGACCGAGCGCTTGTTCTCAGTTACATCCACTGACTACACCCGCAAGGCCCTGTCATCGCTCTGTGCTGTGCTGTGCTGTGCTGTGCTGTGTTCTTACCGCGTAATGGCCCCAGCCCTGCCCAGCCGCCGACCAGATAGTCAAGAGTCGCTCGCATACAATACACCAGAGAGAGACGTCCGTCCGAGAACTCATCAGCAGTCAATCACCCCATGCATAACCTCCTCCCACCTTTTGATAATAAACAAGCGTCATGCCCGGATAATTTCCTCTTTCCCTCGTCGACTCCTTGTTTGACCAAACAGCGCCTCTACCAACATTTGTCGAACATCTGTCGTCATTGAATACATCTGATACAGCCAAACATCGATATCACTTGTTACGAGTCACACCCGCCCTCACGAGGACAACCAACCAGGACCTCTGAAACGACGAACTAAAGCCAAAAAGGCAACCGGCAACCAGAAATCGTTTGTTTTTTTCAACCACCCCAAACATCAACAAGAAAACAAGAGTCAGAGTCAACCACCAGAGTCAGTCCCCGCCCTAAGGTAGTCAGTCTCTGCCAGACACAGCCCACTTGGAGCAGGAAAAAAATCCACCGTCGGGAACCGTCTCCTCGTTGACTCCTACCCAACGGTACCCCACCATTTTTTGTTCCGCTCAGACGTACCTAGAGAAGGAAAAAAAAGTTGCAAGGACAGTGGAGGCCAGTTCGGGCTTGGGCTTGAGAAGACCCGCCTTGCTTTGGCTTCTGCACCCTTGTCTTGTTCACCTGCCCACCTTCACCCATCCACATCCACATCCACATCCACATCCATACCCTCCCTCCCACAATCCCACCCCGGTCTCACTCTCAGTGGGAAAAAAAGAGAAGAGAACCCCCCCCGGTCCCCGGATCCGCCGCCACTTGGCCCGACAGACAGACAGACAGCGACTACACTACCTTAGCTCCCAAAAGAACTAGACTACACGAGGCTAACCCAACTTGGCTGCTGTGTCACTGCCTCTATCAACATCCACCTCCCGAGGCATCCCTCCAACTTTCTTGTTTTCCTTCTTCTTCTGTCTTTCTCCCCCAACACCAAAACAAAACAAAAAACAACAACACCATAGACAGCAGAAGGGAATCGCAGTCGTTCGTCTTTTCGACAACTTCTCTATCTCAACGGCCTCGACCGTCAAGGCCGGCATCATGTCGCCAAGTCTCAAGCCGCTGCTTCTTCCGCAGCTGGTGGAGGAGCGCCGTAAGTGGGAGGTACAACAAGTTAGCCCCGAGACCGACCTCTCCTGCATCTACTACACAACAAACTCGTCCTCCTCCGACATTATCTCTCCAATCACCCCGACTTTCTCCCTTGGAAAGGGTCACTTTCGAATGTCGAGCTCGACTTCTTCTCTCGATCTCCCACCGCAATTGCACGAGACTCCCGTATCGCCCACTCAATCGATCCACACAAAACCCCCAATGCGATCATTGCCCGATGTTCAAGAAGAGCCTTTGGAACCTGAACACAACACCACCACAGACAACACAGAGAGCAGCAACCGTCATAGTCTTGCCCCTTCGGACCAGTTTAGTCTCTACGACTGCTTGTGTATGTCTTGCCCGCCCGGCCAGGCTGTCGTATCTTCCGGGAAATCGTGCTTGGCCTGCCGTCTTCGTCTTGGTGATCGTGGAGTTACTAACCCATACCCTTCCCGTGTAGGCGATAACTTCTGTGAGCCCCGAAATAGTTCCGAAGATGTTTTGTTCCATGGAGAAATTGTTCGCGATTATGATATCGACTACGACATGGGTTTCTTGAGTGACGGTGACACCCCCACAGACGAGCGATCCCGCAGGAAGCGATCCGGCAGCGAGTCACCCTTTGCTGGACTAACGTCACGAATTGGTGCCCGGTTCCCTAGTCTCACGCGCTGGAACCCCAACACCCGCAGGGGCAACCCGATGCTCTCACCTAGCACCGAACTCAGTTTGGAGAGCGTTGTACTGTCTGGAGGCCCTTCTAGTCGATCATCGTCCATGTCTGCACCCACCCAACCTGGACAGGAGCGCATGTTGGAAAACACTGGACTTCCCACCCCGGCAGTATCCTACTATGGCAGCACCGAAAGCATCAACCTTCCCGCGCCAATCGACATCGAGAAGGCGCAGGCTCTTGTCGAGCAAGCCGAACTTGAGCGAGAACGAGGACTGGCCACCACCCCGCTACTACCTCCTCTAATGACCAGCCCCTTGAGCGGTCCACCGCCTGAGTCACCTCTACAATCGCCGACTATTGCACCACCCTCTGCGACTACCGAAGTACCGTCACCGGTCCCTTCTGCAACACAGTTCCCTAGACCTTCGCTTAGCACAAAGCCTTCAGTGTCGTCCTTCCGATTTGGTTCCAACAGTCCTGAGGTTCCGATTCCTCTTCCTTCGATCCTGCAGGAGCACGATGAGTGGTCGGATCGCCTTGGTCACGCCAACTTCACCATCACACCGCAGCCTTATCAACCCGAGACTGTGAACATGGAAGCCCTCCAGCAGTTGCGCAACGACTGGGACGCAGCACGATGTAACTACACCAAGCACCTGGTGCGCACTGGCGAGAACTATGGCGAAACTAGCAAGATCTATGCTCTCACCGAGGCCAAATGGGCCGACATCGAAAGGCGATGGAGGTCAACGCATGACGGACTCATGTCGGAGATTGTGCAAGCTACCAGCTCCGCTCCTGGTTCGACAAGCGCCTCACGAAGCCGCAGCCGTGGCCGCGGACGATCACGAGCCAATAGCGGCGGCTCCATCCTTGGTCGACCACCTCCCGTGGACGATGTCTTTGCGGGTATGCAATGGAAGCGCCTTGAGGATGGACTGCCCAGCGCAATCCCCCGGCTGGTGGATGCGGATGGCAAGTTCCCCTCCCGAGGCGACGAAGACATTGTAGGACCCATGCAACGAGACGAGGTGATGCTACGGACACACAGCGAAGAGCGCAAGGGAGCACGATTCTGGAAGAACCTCGCAGGCAAAGTCGGCCTGCGAAAATAATGGTCCCCTCCAGCAAACATGAACTGGACCACGGGATCAACGACCAATTTAATGACTGCCACGACGATGACGACTAGACTAAACTAGAAGTCGTTGGATGATAAAGCCAGCTATCATGGGGTTGCTGGCGTTTCTCCTTCTTTCATGTCCTATTTTGCACTATTTTTTACAGAGATACCCCGACTCATGTCATTCCTTTTCATTTTTTGGGACACCGATCCCGATATAGCCACGACGGCACAACATACGGCCTTGGCCTTCAGGGCTTGCACATTATTGTTTATTGTTTAGAAGTGTACATAATGGGAAGTGCGGGGCGTTTAACAGAGGGAAACTTGGATATTCGAAAAGCAAAGCGAATCGAGAAGACGAAAAAGTTTAGACGGGACCTGGACCTGGACCTGGGTTACAAAAACAAATAGCAGTGAGCTGAGCAGAGCAGAGCATGCACGGCAGCTCTAGCTTGCAGGAGTTGGATTTGCCTTTTTTTTACTTTTTACTTTTTGCTTTCCCCGCCATGAAACTGGAGTGCACGGCATTGGCAACCTGACACAAGGATGCAATGCACAAACACAAGACAGCACAGCACACAGCACATTGCAAACATTTATCCCCGGACATTGCAGACGCAAAGCAAGTAATGGGTTGATTTGATGGATTTGAAATCAAGGGAGAACATGTCACAAAGCGGGATGAGTGTGTACAATCATGTGTATGTATGTATCATGGGGGGTTACTAAGGTATTTGGCGTATCTGGCGGAGGGGGAGGGGACGATATTAATGGCTGTCGAAACTTGGACAGCTCTCCGGCCTTGGTAAGAAAACCTTGGTGTCGAGGAGATGTGTGAAGCAAAGTCAAGCAAAAAGAATAATAAAAAAGAATTAAAATAACCATCTTGCGTGTGTCTCAGCTGTGACTGACAGGCCATGTCGTGGAATATGCCTTGGAGCTGTGGTCCAAACACGGGTCGTCCAAGCGAAGGGGCACAAACAATCAGTCAATCGAATCGTCTCTTCAGTTGGTAAGCACTCTACTCTAGACTACATTTGAAGATGTCGTGATACCACAGCGCGGCACGACGCGACCATCCACAAGCGACGATGGCTCCCCCCTTTTTCAGCAGACACGAGTTTGGCAAAAAGAAACGCGGCTTCTGTGAGGTTTCTTATTGGATAGTTTGGCTTGGAGTGATGACGACACTAGATGCAGTTTTATTCAAATCATTTATCTGGCAAAAGGAGTAAACGCCAAAGTGGTACAGATGGGTTACACCGGGGCAGTGTGAGCATAGAGAGGGGGGGGGGCTTTTTGTTTCGTTTCATGGCGTCGGGGAAGGGAAGGATGAGCCGTGGTTTTGACAGCAGATCTGGCGTTTCACTGTGATGCGGGTTCCCGTGAGGGGTTTTTGTGATTGTGTCTGTGGTGAGGTGAGCATTTGGTGGTGAGGGTGAGGAGGGAGGTTGTGTGAGATTGAAACGGGTATGTGCATTCATATCGGGGATGTGTGCTTTATTTAGACTGTGGACGCGTGGAGGATGGGATTGGAAGATCCTTGTTGGATTCTGAGAGGGTTTGACAGCCTTTTTGGAGTTTGCGGGATTGTGAAGATGAGGTTTGGGTTTGGGTTTGGTGGTGGTAGTTGGAGTTTGGTCGTGATGTGAATGATATGATCATGAGAGATTGTAAAGATGCTGCCTAGACTCAAACTGGGCTGGAAAAATTATAAATAGGGCTCTTGAGAACGATGAAAGACTTCAACTTTCTCAACTACTCAACTGTGTATTATAACACTTGTACGGTTCTTTCATTATCCTATACCATACTTGATCCATCGAGCGTTCACGATGGGCGTTGCCACATGAGCTAGCTTCAATCAGACAAAGACAACGTTAAGAGGGTGCCTACGATGCATTCTTTACATCAAGTGAAGTATGTCAGAGACTTCCAGCTTCGGCAACCTCAATGTCCAAAAGTATCTGATGCCTCCTTTCACAAGCATCGCTAACCTCTTCTGACTTCTAGTCCAACCTCCCGGGATCGCGTTTCCCGTTGAGGAGCCCAGGGTCCCAGCTTAGAGCAAGCAAATTCTCAGTTGGGCCGTTTGGCAACCAAATAGGCAACATCGGGCCAGAGCCCTGACTTCGGTCAGCCATGGTCCTATACTTGCGGACGGCTGCTCCCAACCAACGGACGACCCCCAGCCCAGACATACCTAGTCTCATCACGTAAGGGAAAGTTCAGTGCAGCCTTGAGCCATAAGGGGAGCAGTTACTTACATTCTCCAGAAACACAAATGCAGAGTGTGCAAGCCAGTCCTTGGACCAGGACTAGGTTCCCCAGACATACTTTGTCAACAGCACATGCCTCATACAGAGTTCAACACTATTATATGTAAGTCTGTAGAAAGTGTCAGTGATGTGGACTAACAATTGCATTCAGATATTCTCTCTCAAGAATGACCGCACGAGAAGGAGTGCATTGGCAGTCTGGCCTTGCACCTCTTCCTTGTTCATGGGTATACCCACCACACAACGAGAGAATGTTATACACAATACCCACAAGTTTGTTTGCTCACTGGGCCAACTTTCTCGACAAGTCGCACACTTGTTCTCCAAGACAGTGAGGAGCCCGAGATTCTGGACAGCCCAAGTCAAAGGCCTCTGGAACAAAAGTCGAATGTTCCTTCAGCTCTGTCTATACTGGAGATCCAGGAGAGCTTCTTCTCCACGTTTCGCGCAGAACTAGTCAAGGCAGACAAGATCCTGTCCAGAAATGCCACCAGCGAAAGCGGTGAACCAGTGGAGAGGCTCACCGGCATAGACAAGCTTCTCGTCGAAGCACTTCCGCAGCTGGGAAATTTCTGCAGCAGCAGAACAACACCGACGTGGTACTCTTGATGATCTTGGAGATCATCAAGACACAAAGTCTTGTGGAAGCAAGACTTTCGCTATAAAAATCCACCTTGAGATCATTCCTAAAGTCTCGAATTGTATACAGTACATGAGGACATGGAATTGGTCCTGCGACACAGGCTCTCGCTCTGAACTCGAGATCTCCTCCACCATCCCATCCCCCAACAGCCTTTCTACTATATAAGGCGGTGAATTAGCCGGATCATGTGTCAGAAGCCATACCCGACCAGCCAAGAAGATGGTGTGGGAAACACGGGTCTTGGCTAAAATAGGCAAGCTCAAAAACTTCGAAGCCGAAACATGTCATATGGCAGCAATCAAGATGAACATAATAAGGGCAGTGTTCTACTAGGGGCCGCTAAATTGCGAGCTCTGCTAGACGCTCGCCTCATAAACCGTGAAGAGCAACGCCAAGTCCCGAGACCTCGTGCCAGAATGTGGCATCTGCCTGAAGGACATCACTATCCTCCCGCATGAGCATGCCGTACAAAACGAGCATGGCGAAACCCACCAGGGAGTGATCCTCCATCCATATCGAAAGCACCCTAATATTATATATACGACATCCTATGCCTCGCCTCTACTATTCATGACTTCTGGGCTAAAAGTCGAGTTGGTGCCCCCGCGACCCGCAGCCAGCTCTCTGGGGGTCCAGAGAGGCGCCAGAGCACTCTCCGTCAGGCGTATCTTAAGACCAGATTCTCAGGTAGCTGTTCAGTTCGACAAGCTACTGCTGGCCCAACATCACGCTCACCATCCATCAGCAAAGCCAAGTCACTCGCAATGTGGAGCATAAGAAATATGCAAATATATACATGGCAGTGGAGAACAGAGTTGAAGACCACTCAGTCTGTGGTGACACTCAACTTCATTGTCATTCCAGAGGGATATCACAGACTGATGACCTCCGCACCAAAGCCCCCCGAACCCAAGAAGATCACGGACTAGGGAGTGATATGCCAACCTGTCCCCCCTGCTGTAATCAACAATGCTTTTCTGGCTGATGGAATCGAAAATCTCCTGATCACACCTCGGCTGAATCATTGTATCTTCCCCGGCGGCGGCGCTACAAGGCGAGCGTAGGCCTATCCTCGCCTGCCGCAGGTGCAATTCCTACTACGAGGTCAACAGGGCCCTCAGGTGCATATATATCAAGACATAGATAGCGCATGCAGCCAAGCTGTCCAAGAAGAGGATCTACCGCCTGCCAAGAACCGACAGTGTCTTTCTCGATTCTACATATCAAAGACCACAGACGTCAAGTCAGGCTGAGCAAGCGTGGCACAGAATTGTTTCTCCAAGACGGGCCCAACCCTTGAACGCAGGGTTGTGACCCATAAGATATACAGACAATTTCAATTCTTGTCGATGAATATGATATGGTGTTCCGCTTCACCTTTGCTTCGGTGTACTGGTTTGCCAAGTATGCTTGGGCAGAATATACAAAACTCTGAGGTCCTCTAGCACGTATGGTAGCATCAAGGAACGCAAGCAAGTATGAACTCTCCTCCCTCCCAGGGCCGCCATCTAGGTTATCTGGCCCTAGGATGTTGGATAGGGGGAAGATCAGCAACATACCAGATTTGATGCAGTCTCGATATATCAGAGACTATCTCTACGGCGAATGGATGCAGTACCGAACAGCAGCTTGCATCAACTTCCCCTTCTGGAACGCCTTCACGGGCGAAATCGAAGAAGGTTGCGCCTGCAAAGGCTGCTACGAAGCATTCGAAGACCAACCGATGCAAGCAAACCGCCCGCTGGGCCTCTACGGAAGTCAGGACAATCGCCCACATCTCCTCAAAGCACTTGAGAAGACCTCCATACGTTCTCTCAAAGTCCGCTACAAGTACTTCCCCGGACGATAGCTAAAGGGCATCCGAGCTATCCTGGTCGACTACGTCCTCAACTCCACCAAACTGGGAATCGCCACGACCGACCAAGTCTTGTCGAACTTGTGATTACACAACATGTAAGTAAAGAGCAATGCCACATGATGAATTCTGTATAATCACTAACCCGTGACTTAGCTTTGGAGTAACTCATGAGGCAGCGATTAGCAAAGCAATAACATGCGGAACGCTGAGCACTGCCCTGGGCAGCACCAGAGTATTCTGTTCAAAGACAACAGCGACAACCCAGCAAGTCTTTGCGTCACCTTGAGCTTCTGCTCAACTTTTGTCTCCGGCAAAGCTGGAGCAGACAACACCTATCTCGTTGGGCTGTTCAAGTTCATCGACAAGCAATGTCGTTCGCAATATTCTATGGCCATTGTGAGAGTGACTCAGAGGCCAACGCGAAAGGGGGCCTGCGAAACAGTCTGTTGCGCGCTGTCAAGCCTAGGGCAGGCTTAGCAAAGAGTGAAACACCTAAGGGCCTCAAGTCCAACAGGGTCAGGAAGCAAAGGGACCCAGCAAGGCCGAGATGGCTGAAGTGCGCAAATGTGTGGAGGAGTATAAAGCCGTTAAGAGTAAGGCCAGTAACTCCTTAGATGACATTATGGAAATCGACGAAGAGGAACCTGAGGAGGTTATAGTAGAGGAATTTGCTCTTGTACCAACTGAACAACAACGTTGGTTGGAATACTCGGGACTCAATCGTCGACATATTCGTCGCGAACATGCAGACCACGGCCGTTGGTCTGAAGCTACACAACTTCTGCCATTTCGGCATCTTTCATTGCCTGCATTTGTCTGCAAGTATGATTCTTCAAGTCCTGTACCGACTCGATCGTCTTGGGCAGAAAGAGCAAGTGCGTTGGCACATGCTCAAAACCAAGGACTCGTACATGGACAACGTAGAAAGAATCGTTGTACAGAAATGGATTGAGCAGACGTCAACAGAGTCGGCACTCCTGTCTTGGTTAATATATGAGTTACTTGAGATTTGCTTGTGTGAGCTTCTCAAGTGTATATGGAACCAGCCATTTAACCGCTATGCCTGGATCGTGGAGAGAGAGTACTCGGCTCGGAGACATTCTTGGAGGCGTGAGTCGGTTATATTGTACTATCGACGTGGGAGACTTCGGATTGCGCATGCTAGCATCTCCGTCGAGTCAGGATCGACATGAGGTCTCTGCGTTGTTCGAAGCGATTTACACCCACAATGTGGCGGTCCTCTGCATAGACGGCTAGCAAGCTACAGAAAGATCACAAGCCACCGGTCACTTTGGCAGGCGAATTAACACATTCAGTGGCATGAAGGAGTACGTACTCTCTCTCCTGCATCTGATGCATCCCAGGACAGTCAGATTTCAGAACTACGATCGCATATATATAGCGTCTACCCATATTGGAGATACGTCTGGCATCGCCACCTCTACGAAAAATATCCCAATGCCTCTTCCGGCTTCGCTGCTCTGAAGCGGGCGAACCACTGAACGACAAAGGCCTCCAGCACGACGAACAAGAGAGACACATGAGCCTTGTCGGTAGCGCGACCCTTCTAGGCGTTAGCACAGAGAAGAAATCCGGTCTGATAATCGTCAACAGATAGGTTTTCGAGGCGACTATCAGGCCAAGACAAGAATGGATGCCCTATCTCCACCTCTTCATATTAGTACCTACATCCAGGGCTTCTTCTCCTTCTACACTCCCTCTTATGCCTTTCATCTTTACAACCTCAAGATCTCCCTGTCCGTGCGACCTCGCGATCATCCTCACGATGGCCAAGAAGCCGAGAGTAGACGGTATGCTCCATCTCTCCTTTGACTTGGTACATGATATCTTTTGTGATGGTGTTGCTGAAGGTACCTCGAGGAATCTACAAAGCTGCCTCTAGGGAAACAGGCTTTGAGGATGCCTTTTATCAGGAAATCACCGAGACCGCAGCGGACGAGAGGATATATTTGCCAAATTATGGACACAAAATGCGATGGCCGAGCCCAGGCACGTTGAAGAGCAATGACTGCCTGCACTTCGACCTGGAGCATCCTAGACAGACAATCTCAGTCCACCCTACTCTCCATCAGTCGCCAATGAAGAGTCTCGTGTATATTAGTCTAGATTCTTTTGATACGATATGTCCCAGACTCGAATGGGAAGTGACTGCAATCAACACGATGGTCCACGGGAGGGGAATATGCTTGAGCGAAGCCTCCCCAGCGCGCTCCCTGACCTAAACGAGGTCATCATGGTGATGCATGAGGATTATGCGGCGAGGGGTATTCCTAATAGAGGATATTGAGAAGACTGGAACTGCAAGATCTCCACAAGGACCAAGGCTACAGTGTTGACACCGGCCTGATAGCTGAGCCGAGCGATCACAGCGACGTTCACCCCCACGAAATGGGTAATAGTTCTCAGGCATGGAACTGAGGATAGTCTGTCGACACTACCACCCGATGAAAGCAAAGCGAAAGCACGACGGTAACGTCGATGCCGATAAGTCACCTGCGAAAAAAGCGAAGACTGAGGAGGCGGACACGGAGGCAGCAGGGGTGACTGTACTCACGAGGCGTGGGAGAACTGCCTCACAAAGCTGGAGGACATCGGAAATGAGTTAGCTGACCCGTGCGCGTTCCCCACGATCCGAAAGGTGACTCGAAAGACCTCCGTATCTCTTCCTATAGGCATGGTATCCCTGTCTTCCACCACTGGCCACAGATGGAGACGTCACCATTAATTATGCCGTGGGATGATATGGAAATACTGACTTGATAAGATGGTCCTGCTTCTACAATCTACAATCAAGAATTATGTCTTTCCCGTACTCAATTCTCGTCATCAAGCTACACCACTAATATCTGATGATGCCATCCTCTCCGAGCTATATTAGCACTGACATTTAAACATCTTAACGATTAATACCCCCTATCATGCACAAGGTCCTACTTTACCAATTAGATAGAACTGAATCATAAATTATCCTCGCTTGGCTATGGACTTCGTGACTGCTCACTTGTAGACATTTGGCTATCACCCAATACTATGCATATCCTACCTGTGGTAAGTGGACTTAGGCTCATAAGCAGTGATCATCATGATGCATAACGGCAGATCAAACTCTTACCAGCATAGTAAACAAGTACATTACATACATCACATCTGGCAAATCACAAAGTAAAGCAGCATCATGAGTGAATCAAGTCTTATTCTCGTACAATGGCCCATCCAGGGCATCTATGTTTTCCAGCCTCATCCCGAGGACTTTAAACCTGGACACCGACCTGTGTCGTCTACCGAAAACAGGTCCCAAAAATTCCAAAATGTGGTATCTTTGCGCAACCACCAACGCCTCGCAATGCTTCATGCACTCGTGAAAACTCGCCTAGAAGGCGTCGGGGGCCCTCCCTCCCCAACGCCGCCAAAAAGAAGTCGTCCTCGTTCTTGTGCACCAACTGGTGCCAGAGTCCATGTGCCCAAAGCAAAAAAACGTAAAGCAAAAGCAAAGCCGCCAACCACCAAGGCAGCCGTCTCCATCTGTCGGGAGACTTCTGGGTGCTCAAACCCTAGAGCGTGCGCTAGAACGCGTCACGCGCTGGGGTTTGGCGGGTGTGCCGTTGGCCACCATGCCCAGATCCGCTGCCACCTTGGTGGCCCGCTTCGCCTTGGGCTTCGAGATGCCCGTCTGTCCCTGCGTGGCCTTGCTCTTTGGCCGCCCCTTCTTGGGCTCCTCTCCCTGCACCTTCTCCAGGGGTTGGTTCCACCCCACACGCCGACCACTGGCTGGCTTCTCCGACTCCTCAACTTGGTCTGAGTTCTTCTCTGCCTCGTCCGCAATTCTAACGAGGACCTCAGCAGGGAACTCGGCCTTACCCATGTTACGCTTGGTGTTGGCCCTCGTCTTTCGAGCCAACTCGTCCTCCTCGCTGCGAGCCTTCTTCGGAAGGCTGCGGCCAGCACCGGCACGGCCTAGCTTGATGGGAGTAGGCAGCGACGACTTGGGGGCGCCGCTTGTGTGCTCTTGGCTTCGAAGCCGAGATGACCGGCGGGTGGTTGATGCGTTGGTGGCAAGCTCGTCAACCTGCTTGCTGTTGGGAATGTCGGAGGTAGTGGTGGTGGTGGCGGGGGAGGAGGCAGAGGGAAGATCCGTCATGTCGATGGCCAACTCTGCCTTCTGGCGCTTAGCCTTGGTCTTTCGGCTGACCTTCCGGATCGACCCTGCTGCCTCCGTCTCCTCCTCACCAGTCTTCACCTTTTTTGCAGGTGACTTGTCGGTATCAACGTGACCATCGTGCTTTCGCTTTGCCTTCATCGGGCTACCCCTGTTAGGGCTTCGAGCTCCGAGAGGCTGGCGCTTCGTAACGGGCGCGATTGGGGACCCAGCCTCAGTTGTGGTAGCGGCAGGAGTGATTTCTGCGGCGGGTGTGAGGGTGGTGGTGGTGGTGTTTGTGGCAGAGGTAGTCGAGGATCCATTGGCTGTAGCGGCAGCAGTCAAGGTAGCGATAGCAGAGGCGGTAGTTCGGCGATTTTGGTTGATGAAAGCGCGCAAGTAGTCCCGATTTGGGCTGTCCAAGTCTTGGCTACCATTATTGGCAGCAGGAGCGGCTTCTACCTCCTGAATAGGGGGAGCTGCTGGTGTGTCAACCTGCTGAGCAGGTGTTTCATCGTCCCAAGGAATTGTTAGGGTGCAGTCTTGGTCTGCGGCCGGTGTCGCGAATTGGGGTGTGGCAGGCCCTTTGGAGATACCCATTGCGTTTCTTGTAGCACACTTTAAGGGGGTCATCTCACTCTGACGGCGAGGAGCGTGTCGGATAGAAGAAGTTCGGTCGATTGTTGCAGGTTCGCCAAAGACAAGAGTGTTGTCATTCTGAGGAAGCTCGGGTGTATCAAATTCACCGGGGGAGGAGCGGTCGATAACACCGACACCGCTGATATCAGGTGTCTTGAGGAGCGACTCGGTAGATTGAGGCTCGGGTGTCTGGATTACGCTGGGAGATGGGCTGGCAAAGTCACCGAAGCTATTGACATCAGGAGTCTGCACGGTGGAGTCGACAGGTCGGGGTCTTGGTGTAGAAATGTCGACGGATGGAGAGAGCGAGAGAGTATCGTTGAACCCTTGGCTTGCAGGGAACATGTGGGCATATCTGGCCGACAGCTTAAATCGGACAAAGAGTCTACCGTTTTCCTCAGTGACCACGACCTTAGCGTGGCCATTGCAGGCATCGTCGGCCATGCGAGAAAGATTCTGGATAGAAGTGGGGGCTGGAGGCGACGATAGGTGCGCTCCAAAAATGTCAGGGTTCTCCCGGACATCGATGTTTACAACACCTTCGGAAGTGAGAGCTTGGGTGACAGGTGACTCGGCAACGGTAGTGGGTGGCTGCTCGGTACCGGGCTGCTCGTCACGTCGGTCGGAAAGGGTGGCTGCAGGTGAAGAATGAAGATCACGCAACCAGAGATTCTCGGTGAGAACACTGGCATAGCCCAGGTTGGACTCGCCTTCGGTAGGTTCTTTGGCTGCCTCAATGGGATCAGTCTCGGTGGTGGCTACGCTCTCCTCCATAATCGTGTCAAGAGGAAGAGTGTGCTCGGCCGCGCTATCAGCTGCAGGCTCGTTGGAAGGAGAAATTGTAGAATCGAGACCAGAAGTCTCGTCGGCTGCATCGATGGCAGCTACCTTCGTGGGGGACTCAATAGTGATGTCGAACAGCGAAGCAATGGAAATATCATCATTGAAGATCGCCTCCTGTTGGAATTGGACCTTTTGTGGAGAAGCCGAGAGACGACGAGCTCGGGTATCGAGGAACTTGCGGAGCAGAGGTTCGCTCCGGCGACGGCGCGCCTGGTTACCGGTCTTGATACGATTGGACTCAGTGGCCAGAGGAGCGACAAACAACCAAGAGTTGTTGCTACCGAAAGGGGATGGATTACCGAACTCGAGAGACACACTAGGGGCTTCAAGTTTGCAGCCTTGCGACTGAGGGGTGGGGGGAGGAAGGATAGCAGGAAGAAGGGCAGCGAGACCGATGGGGCTGTCGGTCTGCTGAGGGGTGACGGGGTTGAAGGGAGCACTCTGGGCAGCAGGAGTGGCTGGGGTCGAGGGCTCAGGTCGGTTCCACTGAGACGGAGTGGGAGCGATGGGTCGCGAGTAGTTCATGACGGGCGAAGACGACTTGTGAGGGGTCTCTGGGAGACCGGTATCTTCGAACGAAGATGAGTCACACTCGGACGGCACTCGGAAAGTTCGACCAGGACGGGTGGGAGAGTCAGCGACGGACTCAGTGGACATGTTGTCCTTGACAGCAGCAGATCCATAGATGGGGCTGGAACGCGGGGCGAGAGGTGAGGAAGCACGCTTCGACTTGGGTGGAGAAGATTTGGAAGGAGAACCAGGACTCTTGCTCGGAGAGCCTGGGAGGAGTTTGGTGAACCCGCCAGAAAGTCGCAGAACGCCCTTCTTGATTGCCTTGCTAGTGAGGAGACGAGCAAGTCGCTTCGAGGGAGAACGGGACCCGGGGAAGAGAACAGGCTCACGAACAATGGTGGGACTCTCCGGCTCATCCTCGTCCATGATGACGGAGAGCTCAGGCTCTCCAAGAGCAGCGAGGCGCTTTCGGGGATCCCGGCGACTGTTTTGCAGGGCAGTAGAGACATCTGCGATAGACGCAGTGCTGAGATCGACCGACTCCTTTCCTGATCGGTTGGCAGCCTGGATCTTGTGAAGCATGTCGTCGTACAGCATCAATCGGTTACCTCTGGCGGGCACCAGGGAAAGAGGAGAGCTCTCTGTGTCGACAAGATCGGTACTGATGAGTCTAGCAGCCCGCTTGACCGGGATGATTCGCGCGATTCCTTGGTCGATGGCTTCCATATCCTCACGTGTATGACCAGAGTGAAATTTGATAAGGCTGTTCACGACGCCGACTAGATAAAATGTCAGTAAAAATCGGGATAATTTTTGAGAACTTGCTTACCCTTGGCTGTCATGATCTCGTGCAGGTGCTGTGCATGTGAGAACATCAACATGAACTTAGCCTCGTAACCTGTTTCACTAGAGGCAGGTTGGTAGGATTGTCCGCGTTGTAGTTTGCGAGGAAGCGAAAGGTCCAAACCAATTTCCTCACGATCAGGAACAGGAATGGCGGAGACGTTGGGGAATATGACGAAGGGTGCAACAGGCTGTCGCTCGTTGGAGACTGTAACTCGGCGCATGATCTGTCGGTTCGAGGTGGGAGCAGCAAGCGACCGTGTAGGGACACGTTCCCAGGCGGGCGGTCGGGTAAGAGACGGCTTGAACGCAAAGTCAGCGAACTTGAGGAATCTACAGAACCGTTAGTGAGGCTGTTTGGAGTTCAATGGTCGAGAAAACCTACGTCTTGCTTGCGTCGATACGAGAGTCGCCAGTGGTCGCGAAATGCGGGATGAAGTCAGCCGGAACAGGTTTACTACAAACAAAATGTCAGTATTCCCAAGCGACGACGTGATAGCTTCATTATCAGGATAGATACTCACATTTGCATGGGCTCCTGCCCAAAGCCCCATTTGGGGACGTCCGCAGCCACCATCGCGAAGATGCAGCGCGGAAGAGAAGGTTTAAAGTAAACAAACCTCCCGCGATACGGGGTAACGAAGCGAGGAGGATGCGAAAAGTGTGGAAATAAAGCTTGAAGAAGCTGAGGATTGTGATAGAAGTGTTTGCGGAGTAGCAGTTGAGTTCGTGCAGAGTTCGTGGGTGAAGTCAAGTGCTGGTGCGCAAAGAAGTTGAGAGTTTGTTTTGTTTTGCCAATGAATTTCGATGTGGGCTGCGAAGATGGAGGCGCTTCGGGCTTGGAGCTCCAGACGCGTCTGTGGGCACCAGTGAATTGTGGGTCGACTGTGGTCACCGCTTTCAGGGTCCACTGCTGGCAGCTGGCAAGCAGTGACGGCCTGTCAATGACAAGCAGAAGTAAACAATTGAGACTTTACTTACTGTGAGGCCAGCGATTCTTGTTGCTGTTGGCCCTTATTGTTCAATCGTTGATTCACTGGTACTGATGACAGTCACGTTTGGTCTAAGTGATCACTGTCGAACCACAGACCACCACGATCTACCTCTAGTAAATGAGAGTGCCAAGGATCAATAGGGTCTAAAATGAGATTGATTTTACTCCATATTATTGCCAGTATTCATTGTTAGACAGTGATTCCCCCATTACTATGTATTAAGCCTTGAAATATCGTCTCAAGACGTCGAAACATGCTTAATGATGTAGATAGAATTAGACACTGACACAGTCCAAAGACCAATCATATTTCTTAAATGACACTGAGTGCCATAGCGCCTTGCCCAGAGCTTCTCCCGTGTCGAGTAATAAATAGATAGCATGTCTCACCCGCCGAGCCAGAATGGTCCACGTCTTTGCTCAAGCCATAGGTTCATTCCGAGTAAACAATAGCATTAAATTTGATATCCGCGATCAAAATTCCTGGACTATAAGCGGGAACCATCGGTTGTGCTAAGCCAGGTCAGGGTCTGTTCTGGTTGACAGGAATGTTTGTTTACTTTCTGCGGGTTCTCTCAATGCAGAATGCGATAATTCCAACAACCCAACAAAAACGGACTAGAGATAGTCTTGGAAAAGTACTGTATCATTACAAAAGCGTATCTAGATATTTTGGACACATGCTCCTATTACTGATTTACTTAACGTGACTCAAATTTGAATCCCAAACCCCGAAGCTCGAATTTTCGTACTTTGGCTCTAGGGTAGATCGATTTGAGTCTCAGATCCAAGGCGGGGTGTCGGCCCCGCCGCTTGCTCCATGCCCATCCATCCATTTGAGCCGCGTGCGCAGTGAACGTCATCTCTCCGGGCCACCAAATCCGACCCTTACAAGCACTACCTCCACGACACCCATCGCGCATCTAACCTCTGCACTCTCCCAACCACAACCAAACCACTCTCTACACAACCATCGACCCCCACAAACGTCAAGATGAACCGCCTCTTCGGCTCCAAGCCCGCGGGCCCCAAACCCACCCTCAACGGCGCCATAACCAACCTCGACACCCGCATATCCTCCCTCGACACAAAACTCAAGGCCCTCAACGCCGAGCTCGGCGCCTACCAAGAAAAGCTGTCCCGCATGCGCGACGGCCCCGGCAAGCAAGCGATGAAGCAGAAAGCCCTCAAGGTGCTGCAGCGCCGCAAGGCGTACGAGGCGGAGAAGGACAAGCTCGAGAGCCAGGTCTGGAACATGGAGCAGGCGAACAACATGCAGGACAACCTGAAGAACGTGATGACGCAGGTGGATGCGATGAAGACGACGAATAAGGAGCTGAAGAAGCAGTATGGAAAGATTGATATTGATAAGATTGAGAGGCTGCAGGATGAGATGGCGGATTTGATGGATGTGGGCAATGAGATTCAGGAGAGTTTGGCGAGGAGTTATGATATCCCTGAGGATGTGGAGGAGGATGAGCTGGATGCTGAGTTGGAGGCGTTGGGGATGGAGGTTGAGATGGAGCATGAGATGGGTGGTGCTGTGCCGGGTTTCTTGCAGGATGAGGTCGTGCCAGAATTTGTGGACGAGCCTCCTCAGACTGAAGACAAGGTGAAGCAAGTTGCTGGTTAACGAACGGCGTTACTGGATCACGATGGCCTTCTCGGAGGTGTCTACGTGGGTTTTACTTGTCACGGCGTTGATTAGGTTCGTAGGGTCACCCAAGCATATCATTTCGCTCTTCCATTATTGTCATGAATGCATTAAAATTGTATTTTCTACTTGTTCAAGAGCATCGACCCCGAGTATCCTCAGGTGTCTAGTACGCATTTGTACACACAGGACATCTAACCTTACTCTAGACAATGGAACTCCTGTATTCTGCTGTTCTCGTTCAAGACCCTGCTAAGCTCATAAAACCCAACTCCCTCGCTCAAAAGAATGCTTTCTGAGATATACGTTTATGGTTCAGAACTACAGATCTAGTCGACTGTTGCAAAGAATCGGACAGCTTCTTCCAATGAGGGATCTTTATTACAGAAATCCCATCCAACAATTGTTGGGGTTTGGCTGCAGCAAATAATCTTATGCGCATCAAATTGTAGCTTGAAAACTCGTGCTGAAGTGTTCTCAGCCGCAGCAATATGGGGATGATGGCCTACATGATGGCCATTGTGAATTGGAGGTTGAGCTGGTTGTCCAGGAGGGGCACCCTGTGCATGGTTATTAGCCGGAGGTTGCGCAACTGGTCCTCCCGGAACAGGTACCGCATGAGGTGCTTGCCCGGATCTCGGGTTCGTACGGCCACTATCGCTGGACATGTGAGAACCACCAGAACTTGACTGCTGTCGCATCGGCATTTGACGAATTTGGAGGTTGGCCAGAGCATCCGTTACCACCCCTCTAAGCTGGGCTCGAATCAAAGGCGATGTCTCGCGCTCAATGGCGGTTTGTAAGTAGGAATGGTGAGCCAGCACAATCGGGTATGTTGCAAGTACATGTTGCAACGAACTGGGCCCAAGGGGTACCGCCTGGTCGATCAGCACTTGGTAAGAGTTTGCCGTTCGCTGGCTATCCCCGTGGTGATCGCGCAGCATCAAAGGCCCAAGAGGGGTGCTGCTCGTAGACGGAGATCGAGGCACGATTGTGGACGAATGTGAAGACCTACTAGCCAGAGATCCTGCTATCGCGACGTTCGATGTTGCGCTTGACAAGCTGGCCGCAGCCTCACGTTGAGCAGCTGCTGCAGCCTCTTCCTGTCGGAGATGAATTGCGGGCTTCCAAACACCTTCCTTGTCGCGTCGCCAAATAATGATGCTCTGATCGTAGGAACCAGATACGATGCGACCATACTTTCTGCCTCCACCGCCTCCGGGAGGAACCTTGGCGCCATATGCCTGAACATCCTGAGGTCGAGAGCTTCCAGCATTTGCCCGACGGTCTCTCCTATGCCTTCGGTCCATGGCATTGTCAATCTCACCAGCCTCAAGCGCGCGCATGTATTCAGCATCGACCGCCTTGGCTTCCGCCCAGTCTTCTGCTGTGCTGTAGGGGAGATCACCGAATCCAGCCTGGACAGTACGCACTAGGTGGGCATGTCCTCGCAACTGAGCAACCTTAAGGCCAGTAGGTGCATCAAAAATGCAGACTTCCCAATCACTGCTGCCACTCACAATTCTGCGCCCATCAAACTCCACGCACGCGATTCCCTTGTCGTGTGCTGGAATTGTCCGAGTGCAGGCCTGATCTGGCCAACTCCATATCTTGATATGCCTATCACCTGATACGGAAACAATGGTCTCGTCGCGAACTTGAATCGCGTTTACGGCAGCACTGTGTCCATCCAGACGACCAATCATAGTGAATGGAGGCTTGACGGGAAGCTCCTGGGAAAGGTCCGGCTCATAACCGTACCTTCGCAGGTGGATAGGTATTGGGCCGACTAGATCGCCGCCGTTGTAGCCCAAATCACCATGTCTCAACGGGCGCCTGTTGAAGATCTTGATCGTCTTATCCTTGGAAGACGTAACCAGGATTCGTTTATCAAAGCGCACGTTAAGAACGGACTCGTGATGAGCTCTTGTTAGTTTCTGCACCAGCTCACCAGTCGAGAACTTCCAGATGAAGACGTTGGAGTCACTACTTCCAGAAACAAGGAGATCTTCTTTGGGGTCAGCATCGAACTGGAGACACAAGACGGAGCCCATGTGTCCTGTCAGAGGTGGGCGGACAAGTCGGCGGGTGCGAACATTCCAGATACGCATGGTCTGATCCCTGCTACCGCTCACCAGGTAGTCTTTGTCGAACTGTAAAGCATACACGCACTCCTGATGTCCTTCCTCAGGGAAATTAGGATGAGGAAATTGGAAAGTGGTGTATTTTCCAAGCTCCCAATTCGCCTCCAACTTACGTCGCATGCCGTACAGATAGCGCCAGTTGATACGATATCGTGATCGGCCCACATCCCAGATGTACAATGAGGACGGTGGTAATGTGTTGGCCGCATCGGCTAGCGACATTGAAGCAAGAGAGGACTCGGTATCGTCGCTGGGTTCTTTACGCTTTCCTCTGCTGTCGGATGACGAGGAAAGTGTTCGATCCAAGCTTGGGTTTCTACTCGACAAGCCATCAAGGTCCATCTCGCCCATGGGCACGATCGCAGGTCGACTCGACGAGAAGGAGGAAGAGGGGCTACCGAACATGCTCCCGCCGGCCAAGTTCTCGCTGGGGCCAGGCGTGCGGTCACGATCTGTCATCTCGAGGTCATCATCCGAATTGACAACAGCGCGAATCTTGTTGGGATGGGCGTCCTGCATCGACTGGAGTCGGTTAAGGTGACGGATCGAGTGGTCAAGACCGTTGTTCACTTTCGTCTCGCAGGCTTCGATCTCGCTCATGATGGTCTTCCAGCCCTCCATATAGTATAGACGCTCCCATAGCTTTCGATCAAGTGCCAATTCGTACCAAGCGCGGCATGTCTGCGTAACGCTCACGAGGGAAACAGGATCGAGGAAACCTAGAATCTTAAGACAGATCTCAGCGGGGAGGTATTGAATAAAGTCGATGTAGAGTCTTGGATTCAATCGCTGGACGATCTCAGCGATGACAGACGTGGGCAAGTTATCGAGTAACGCCATGGTCAGTTCTGGCAACAGTCAGCAAACAGACCCAGCAATCCAATCAACAACGTACCTGTTCTGACCTCGAGGGGCAGAAGCGACGAGTTCGCGACAAGCCATGTGCTCAAGTCGGAGGGGGAGCGTAGCGTAGCAAGAGCGGTCGATAACTCTTGATTGACGGTTGGTGTGAGAGGATCCTCGGAGTAACCCTCGTCGGGTTGATGTGCAGGTGAGAAGGGATCCATCGAGGATAGGGCCTCGTTCTTATTCGACATTGGGAACTTCGAGGCCTCGGGCCCCTGTTGATGTAGCAATTCGACCTTCAAGCGATGATCTAGCGGCAAGAAAGTTGAGCGTAAGACAGCGGTCAGAGATGAAATGGGATGTGATGAGTATGCGTGGGCGGCGTAAGCTTGGCGGTTAAAAACGTTGAGAAGATGAGTGTCACAACAGCACGCGCACAGCAGGCAGCAAGGAGACGTCGAGATGTCGTGACGCAATCGAGGGAAGGGACTTGGGAGTCGAAGTGCTAATACAATAAATAATATCAGCCAGAACAAAGACTCGAGCAAAATCGGTGGATGATAATGTGACCAAAACAAGTAAAGAGAAGGAGGGAGGGATGGATAAAGATGGATAACAAAACATTCAAGGATGGTAATGGATTGGATGGAGTGCTCGGGAAGATTAGAGAGGCAGAGAGTGGAGGTGGAGGCTCCAGATCAAGGTCCAGGCCATACCAAAACAAGCCCCGCTCATCTGAGATTTGGCATTGGCCGATGCCCTGGAATGGCCTGGGCTTGCCTCGTTCTGCCGAGAGGGGACGGCAGCCAAAAAAGGGAACTCTTCCCAACTGGCTCTAGCGGTGGAGGAATGGCTGAGCGCTTATGCAACTGCAGCAGCCCTACAGAATTGTTGAAAGATTCATGAAAATGAGGCGATATCAAAACATCATAGGCAAGTTAAGATCTGACTGGTTCTAAGGATCAAAAGATCTCCTAGAGTAAAAACATCTCCCGATAAGTCATCATTTCGAATCGCAAAATCTACAGGGTAGTCTAGTCTAAACTGTATCTCGATTTACCCACTCACGCATGGGAGGCGTCGACGATAAACTTCGGGTAGGGCGGTCCAAACATCGACATCAACATCAGCATCTGTCAGCATTACATCGACACTCTCGATTACCTTAGTCACGCACCGGCCGGCATCCCCAACAGCTGAGTCGCTTCACTGATGAATATCAGTCAACCAGGACTCTTTGTAAACAACGAATACAGGGGTACTGTGTCTTGTCGCGTGACCCATGACAGACAATCTGGTCTTGCAGTTTTGTCACTTTGGCACATATCACCATACGAGACTGGCGATTTATGTTACGTGCCCAAGTTGCATCCAACCTTGACTTGAAAACTTCAGCTTTTAAGTTTGGCTGATTCTCCTCTGATACATGCTCATGCTCGTACGCCCCCTTCCATCTTCTGAATATACCTCCTAAGCTCTTGAGCCTTTCCATATTCCTTTTGCTTCTCGTATACATCTACTAAGAGATTTGTAGTATACAGTGTATCAGGATGCTTCTCCCCGAGTATTCTCTTCCGCACCTCTAGCACTTGCTCTGCTGTTTCTTCGGCTTTCTTTAATTGTCCTAGACCGCCATATATAGGCACCAAAATTGCTTTGACGAGCATAGTGGTGGGGTGTTCTTTGCCAATTGTTCTCGTATGTGTGTTGATAAGTTGCATTGCAATCACCTCTGCCTGACCCCATTCGCTCTCGTGTGCATATAAAACTGCGAGGGAATTCATGATGTTCAGCGTAGTAGCATGCTCACCCCCAAAGGAATCCATGCTTAATTTGAGAGCGTTTTCTATTAGCAGCCTGCTCTCTTCTGATCGTCCCAACCACATGTATGCAAACCCCAAATCCGCCATGCTTCTCAGCGTAACGTAGTCCGCTTCACCCCGCACCCTCTTTGCTACTTCTAACACTCGCTTAGAAAGGAAAGCAGTCTCGACCCACCGTCTTTGACCCGAATACATCCTCGATAGTTTGAACATACAGGACAGAGTAGACAGGTGCTCTTCTCCAAGAGTCACCCTTTTGGCTTCAAGTATTCCTTTCAGGAGTTTTGAGGCTTGACGATAGAAGCCCTGACGTCCTAGAACAAGTCCTAGGAGTTCCCAAGCATCGAGAGTACGAATATCATCACCCCCTACTGTCTTCTGATAGCCTGTGACCGCTCTGCGAATCATTTCTGAGGCAGATTTGTATCTCCCTTGTTCAAGAAGAATTTTACCCAGCATTATAACTATATAGAGGGTCTGAGCATCTTCAGGTCCGAACAAGGTCTCTGCCACAGATAGTTCTGATCGTAGACGATCTTCATCAGCTTGTCTGTAGCGATACGGCTGGGGGAATAATATAGAACTTGAATGTGGATGAACAGGGCTTGTAGATGATGGATAAGGAGCCGGGGGTTGGGCTGGAAGAGCTTGATAGAAAGGCGCCGGACTCTGTCCAGTGAAAGTACTGCCATGGCCTTGGATTATCCCTCGTACGGAGAGTGCGGGAGAAGATGCCGCTGGACTTTGAGCGACTGGTGTGATGTCACCGGAAGAGAATGCGAGACTCATTTCTGATAAGGCTGGACTGTGGGCTAGGGAACCCCTCTCAGAAATCGTTCTGCAATCGACTGCGGACGGGGTAGCTTTGGTATCCAAAGTCAGCTGCATTGGCTTCAAGACTTCGTGGATTTGACTTACATGCCGCAGGACTGGGAACATACAAATCATTCCGTGGGACATTATTTCTGTCCATCCATCGGTTGATCTTGTCGGTTTCAACTTCTCTGTCTCTGACTGTGAAACATAGGTTCCTTTTGTCGGGCTCGAGAATCTTTCTCTGCTGCTGTTTCCGGACGATGGCTGCCATCTCAACTTTCTTGATATTCTTGTCTTTGCGCCATTTGGTTATGCGACTTTGATACTGCCGTAGCCTGATACATATTAGTAAGCCCCGAGACTTCGTTACTAATTCAAGAATGAAATCACGTACTGAGCAGTGAAACCGAATTCCTCCTCGATCATGGTTTTAACTCTCTCAAGTGGCAGCTTTTGGGTCTCATAGAGGTCAAGGATTCGGTCTTTAAATGGTTCCCAGTCCTCCTCACGTAGAGTCGGTGCCTTTTTCTTCCTACTCTTTCGGGGAGGGTCCGTTGAAGGAGTAGTCGTAATTTGGGTGGTCCTCAAACCATCCATGTTGTCAATAGAGGAGCCATCCTGGAAGCCTTGGATGAAGGAGTCAAATGCCAGATCGGGTGGAGCATATGAATGGTTTTGGTCTGCAATAAATTGTCCATCAAGAGCCTGTTCGTGCGGAGGCGGCATATCCAAACCAGGAGGGAGGTGGGTGCCAGAGAATTGTTGACCAAAATTGTCGAATTCACTGAACAAATCGTTTGGGGTTGTGAACCAGGGTTCCATGGTGAGTATTAGTGACCTTTGCAGTAACCTTAATAGCTAGCGAATCGGCCACTGCTGTCAGGACAGAAGCTGAATAAAAGATACGTAGAATGTAGTGAACGGAGAGCGAGAGCGGTGTTATGAATAATTT